>CAUYSK010050830.1:0-82389 GCA_963575035.1 Avahi laniger | reverse complement strand
ACAAGGAATACACTGTGGTAGCTTCTCATCTCTTCCAATCTACCCTATTCTCATTCAATGAAAAAAAGAAATGCTGGCTGTACTCACTCTGTGAAATCCATGACTCGGTCGCAATCAGTACTTAGGAAGTTTGATTTAGAGATGACAGAGATCTACAGCCCATCCAGACGGCATTTCTCTGGCCCCCTTTTCCCTGTCCCTTTAGAAACAGAACACTCTGCCCAACATCCGGGGGAGAGGGGGGAGGAGGGGACGGGTATACACATACATGATGAGTGCGATGCACACCATCTGGGGAATGGACATGCTTGAAGCTCTGATGGGGGGGAGGGGCAAGGGCAATGTAATCTAAGCATTTGTACCCCCATAATATGCAGAAATAAAAAAAATAATAAATAAATGCAAGAGTTCACACCTGATAAACCTCAGAATTCTGCATAGTGGCTTTTAACTTAAGCAGGGAAGATGAAAAATCCCCCCCCCAAGAGGTTAAATAAATGCAAATAATTCTTTTAAAGGTCAAAACATCTTAAATCTCTTGCTATGAACATAACACCTCATGCAGATCTATGTGAGAAAGCTCTTCTGGAACTCCACATATTGTTCCAGAAAACACTAATTCTTTAGATATTGCAACCAGATGAGACACAGCTCCTTGTGGACTGTGACTCTAGCAGTGTGAAGCTCACCTAGGAAATGATTTAAATAACATCGCCACACACCAACTAAAACACAAGCAGAAGCACGCAGAACCCTCGGGGAGCTTCCCTTCGACGGCGATGCACTGGGAAATGAGCCGCACGACGACCCGCAGGCGCGAGAAGCCATCCTGGTGAGCAGAGCTCTCACGCAGCTCATCCCAGGAGCAGCCGGCAGCGCACAGGGCAGGGTCCGGGGTCGTAAGTGGAGGACACACCAGAGAGCAAAGGACACACCTCTCCAAGGCCACTGAGCACATGACAATCTTGGTACCTCCAGATGAGTGACTGGTTTTCTTCCTGTCGTCCGTATTTTTTCCACCTTATCAATACACACCAGGACAGGTCTTGCTGGCGAGGTTCTGCACTTGGTTTTCCTTCCTAACTATCAACCTCAGCAGAAATGCCACTCTGGCACTTGAATTTAGACAACGTTGGAAGAACCTATCATTCAAATCAAGAAGGTACAAAATGACAGCCAGCAATGCAAAGCCTGTAACTACAAGGGGGAACAAAACTCAGCTCACTGAAACACTCCATGAACTCTGACCACCAAACTTCTCACGGTTCTACTTCCACCCTCACACTCATAAATCCAGTTCAACGCACAGTCGAGCTGTATTTCTTCCTCCATGACCTCCGTCAGTCTGTTTGGGCTCAGAGAAGTGCAATGCTGTGTTTGGAACTGACAAAAGCCCCAGACGATGTCTTATCCCCAGGCAGACTGAGCCGAACCGGCTCCAGGAGCTGTGGCCTGGAGGACGCAGCCATTAGGAAGTGCATCTTTCAGCTTGCCAGCATGGCCTTTTCTCAACTTGGTATCTTTCGAGTGTCATGTACATCTGTCTACCTGGCTCAGTGATGCTGAGCAGAGAGACCTCGTAACAAGGACACACGTCTGGGCTATGACCGCCATGAGGCTCACATGACAGAAAGTGTCGCCACCGTCTGGTGGAAGTGGCCATTGTGGGGGCTGCCTCTTCTCAGCCTCGCCTCTCTGGGCTTCACGGTCTCCACCTACTAGGTGTGGAGTAGGTGCCACACAATTTCTAAAGATGTCAACAGCTCCGAAGTCTGAGGAAGCCCTGTCCCGCTTTAGGAGCAGAGCTGCTGTGCCCAAGAGCCTTCCCTAGGCCAGCCTGGCAATCCAAAGTCTTAGTCTCGACCCACTGATTGTCACAGTGGACAGAAAGAATAGCAGTGGGAGGGGGTTTCATCCTGCACATACACTCTTGAGACACAAAGATGTTTTACTGAATCCCATCCCTGACCCTCATTCAAGAACTATTACTTTTTCTTTTCTTTGCGTATGTCTATAATTAGAACTTTGCTGAGATGTTTACAGCTCAGAGGTAGTTACCAGCAGGTAAGCAGGCAGGTTTCATGGAGCCAGGTGGCAACTGGAGGCACGAATCCTGATAAGGAAGTAAGAAACGGCCCAGTAGATCATTCTGGATCTGTTATGACAAATTGTTTCCACAGAGCCTTCCTCTCAGGGTGAAAAATTCACACAATGTGCTCCTGAAATGACTTGCTAGACCAGATATTCCTAATGGCTTCTTTGTAGAGACACGGCTGGACTGTCACGTTGGACTTATTTGTTTGTGACAACTGAGTGGTGAAACATCAAATTTCTGTGTTTTCTGAACCATCATCTAACTATTATTTTTTCACGATATCAGTATGTTTTCTCTTTGATCGCAAGCAACAGAAATCTACTCTGACCAATGTAACAATTTATGGAGAAGATATGGAGTAGCTCATCAACTCTAGGGAGAACATGAAGAACACGCTTTAATGTTTCTTGGTTAATAAAACTAAGTTATTCACTGTTACTTAAGTCATGAAGTGAAGCAAAGCTTCCCTGGGACACGCCTGCACGGTGAGCACCACGACACCAGGGCTTTCCTCCAGCGCCTGGGCACACTGTCTTTCTGAAGGCAGAGCGCTTGGCCGGCGCAGTACATGCCCAGCACATGCAACGGCAGCATACACACGAGCCCTGGTTGCAAACCACAGGCCACACAAAGGTAAAGCGGCTGCCTGAGGCAACCCCATGTCTCCTTCCTGCTTTGCTCATCAACGCTGTGAGACCCCAGGGCCCTCTGGGACAGTGGTGTCAGGGCACGGGCCCTATCCCGAAGAAGCTAGCCTGTAACCAAGCTGCAGTGTTCCCAGCCATGTATAGAAGTGTGCTAGAGGTACAGTTGGTCCCTGGTCTATCCAAATAGGAACCCGTGAGGAATGGAGCCAAATCCTTCCACTCTACAGTGTGTTTCTCCAGGACAAACCAGTAAAACATGAAGCGTATGATGGGGGGTCATTGGAAAACACTAAGTCCTCTTCGGGGGATTGAAACTGCTGACCTTCTTTATCCAGCCACTTATGCTGGTGATGAAACACTGCCTAATATTAAGTTCTCTTTGATGAGATTTTGGCAGAAGATTATAAAAGATAAAAGCATGAGGTTTGAAGTCAGAACCCCGACAACTTACGAGCTACAGGATTTCAGACAAGTCACATAACGGGCCCTTGCTAAAGCGGCAGCCAGGCTGGGGCATGATGTCATGTGCAATGTCCAGCACAAATGCTTGCTCAGTAAAGGGTCCGCAGGTACTAGAATAGGAATGCAAAAGGTTTTCACACACTTCTCCAATTTTCCTGTCTGCTTCAACCTAGAATTAAATGCTACTTCGTGTGCTGGGCATGTGTGTCTGTGGAAGAAGAGAAAAGGCTGTTGCAAAAAGAGAAAGGAGAAAGGCCGACAGGGGGTCCAGACAGAGCAAGCAGGGAACTGAGCGGGGCGGGCAGAGTGGGTGGGAGCAGAGACGAGCGGCCTGGCCGTGAGGACAGACTAAGAGGCTGCGGACAGTTTTTAAAAAGTAACATATCTGTCCTTGAAGTACTTAAGCCTCCGCCAACTCATTCGCTAAGTTGCAAAGAGTCGTGTGGCTCCAAGCACGATCTATGTGAGGACCCAAGAGGAAACACACTCTGCTTTCCACACCATTCCCTGGGGCCTCCCAGGGATCCCTCCTCCTCCCTCCTAACCCCTTTTGCAGGAAGCCGCCCAAGCAGCCTGTGTCACTCAAGGAAATCGGACCCATCTCCAGCTCCAGGACTGAGCCCTCATCGTCTAAGTCAAGCACAGCGTCTCCAGGTCCCCTGTCAGTCGCAGCTGTGGAACTCCACACGCTGCCTCAGTATCCGCAAAGGACTGTGGCCTGTGCAAAGGTGGGCTAGGACCCGTCAGGTAGGCAGAGTCTCTGCTGGCCACTGCCCCTGGGGATGCGGGGTCAGTTGTGAAGAAATGGAGCCTCACAGCCTGGGAGCTGGCCTCCCTGTAGGCTTCCGGACACGGGAGCAATGCCAGTCTTTGCCACTTACGGTAGGCTTCCAGTTACTTGCAACAGAAACATCCCAAAAGGTTCACCTGGTGAATGCTGTTCCTCTTTTACTATCAGCAGCAGTGAGGACTGGCTCTGCCGCACTGAGCTACTAAGGACTGGGCTTCCTCATCCACAACACGAGGGTGGGTTCTGTGCTTCCTCAGGCCCCACTTTTGTCCTGGGAAATGTCAGACTCTGTGGCTCTTCCCTACAAAACCATATCCCTACACCCAGCCTTTTGCCGCCATTCTCATTCTCCAAGAGCATGAGGAAAATTCAGGATACAAGTTATAGACAGTAGAGGTTGTAAAAGAAGAAGTTGCATTACTCAGTTAAGTGGTTAAAAGAATCAAGCTAACTTCTAGAAGCTTCTGGTCCTTACTTCCCCTTAGTCCCTGGGGTTGCTGTTCTTCTGAGCTGGCTTGTTCTAGTTTCACCTTGAGACTCAGACACAGTCATTCCCCCTTATCTCAACTAAAATACGGTCTTTTTCCTTTCTGGGAGTCCCAGACACAATCACATTTGAATTCCTATTGAAAATGCATTCAGTTGAAGTTGTGATGCCAGTCTCTCTAACTCAGAGACCCTCTGTTCTGATCAAAATGTGGCTGTCTCCTCTGTTAGTCGGCTCCATCCAACATCCTGTATCTTTATAACCTCCCACTCTTTTCAAAAAGGTCCTTTCCTCATCACATCGGTAACCCTGGATATGACTCCCACCACGGCCCCAAAGAAGTTTACCTCCTCCACAAACCCCCTCAATCAGCCATTCACTTGAGAAGAGTCACTGCCGGCCCCTGCAGGCTGGCGTGCTGTGCAGTCCCTACAAAGAATGACAAGACCGAGAATGAAGGCCTGCACCTGGGACCTTTGCGACGTAGCAGGGAGTGCAATAACTTTAACATTAGGCGGTCTCTGACCGTGTCGTGGAAGAAATCCAAATAAAATGCTCTAAGAGTTTGGGAAAGAGATAAGATTTTCAGTTGGGGGAAATCTGAATAAAAACTGCTTGGAAAACGTGGGATTTAAGCTTGGTCTTAGAGGATAGAGAGAATCATGGTTAGTAGTGATGGTAAAGGGAGGGCATGTAGACAAATAGAAGAGGCAGAGACAAAACGGAGCAGCAGAAAGGCCAGGCAGGCTGCGGAAGAGCCTGTGTGGCCGTGAGGACAGGAAGCAGGGAGAGGGAGATCTGCTAGGAAGCCAGGTTGGGCCCAGGTGGTGGGAGCTTTGATACCAGGTTTAAGAAAATGTTTGGTCCTGTAGACGGTAGGGACTCCTGCTGCTATTTTGGCCGCTATCATACTGTATTTTAATGTGGCTTTCAGTGCATTTCCCTGCCAAGCTTCTACTACTTGGCAGGGAAGTGGCAGCATCTACAAGGGCATTTCATGTCCTCTCACCTCCTCAGCTCAGCCCAGTGCCCGGCACGTGGGAGTTCTCGTCCCTGTTTGCTGAGTGTATGACTAAATGAACCAGATCTGTACTTTCTGGAAAGTAACCTGGCAGCAGGGGGGAATAGGTGGAAGTTGTTGGGGGAGGGAGAATTTGAAGAAACCAGAACTACTTAGGAATTCAGAACCTCTGCCTCAGTGAAGCTTGGTAAAACAGAATGGGAAGGGAAGAATGGATTAGAAAGAAATTATAGAGGAAGAACCAATATTCCTTGACCAAGTATCAGAATAAAAATGAGGAAAAATAAGTTGGCTCCAAGTGCTTGCTCCAGGAGGCAAGGAGCCGGGCTGGGCTGGGTTCAGCTGGGATATCACCCCCGCAGACTCTGGGCCCAACAGGGCAGGGACTTCACAGTTTTGCTTTTTTTTTTACTATTTCCCCAACACCAAGAACATAGGCCGCTGGTCTCTCATCATTTTTTGAGCAAACAAACATAAGTGAATGTCTTGCATTTAAGATGAGGACAATTAGACCACTCATAAATGTCTGATTTAGTTAGAAATAGGGGCCTGGTGTGTAGCCCTGAAAGTGTAGATTTTGGAGCCATCTGCACGGGCAGTTGCTGGAGAGGCAGGCCTGTGCCCTCCACAGCTGGGAGGCAAGAGCAGGGAAAGGAGGGGGAGATGTGGCTTGGTGACTGCAGAGATCAAAGAGTTCCCAGAGGGAGTGTGACTGAGCAACTGTGTCCAGCAGTCCACACAACTTAAAGGGAGTGAGGATTAGGACTCAGTCACTGAATTTGGCAAGTCGAAGGTCACTGTGACCTTCACAAAAGTAATTTTAGAATTGTGAGTACTGAAGATCAGTTTCAGTATCCCTAGTCAGATATCACAACACATTTCCATTTTCTTGCACAGATGTCTCTGTGTCTCTTCAGGGGGTGTGGTCAGCCAAACACATTCATTTTCAGGAGAGTATTAGAATTTTTGCCAAAGGGTAGGTGATTATGGGGGGATCTTACTGTGAGACCTTCCGTTTGAATGCATGCTGTGGTGGAGAAAGCAACGGGACGTCAAGTACAGAGGAGGGTATCCGCCAGGCTCCCGCACACCCGGGTCGCACAAAAGGCAACCCCACCACTGCAGGGCAGTGTCACAGTGGGGCGGGAGGAGCACAGCCTCCGGCCAGCGGGGGAGAGGTGAGTTTCAAAGAAGCGTAAGAATTTGGCCTGCTCCAGAGCAATCCCTGGGCTAAGAACCTCCGGGCTGGTAGCGAAGCAGACTGGAACCTCCACGTTATACTAAAATCAGCACAGGGTGGCCTGATCCTTTAGGCCAGAAAAGACCTGCCGTCCTCTGGCTCTCTGCCAGCTCACACCTGCACCCCCCCATCAGGCCACGTGCTTACAAAGCCCCTCCCTCACGCCAACCCAGGAGCATGTTTATCGCAAATATAAACGCCTAAATAGTATGAATGTGCTGGAACATCGCCTATATTAGAAATGTAAGCACAGGGGAAATCAAATTCTTTAAAAGGCAAAAAGAGTCAGAGTTTAGAAGACTGGGGACTTACCAAGTGTACCTCTTTGGAGAAGCCTCCCTCTCTCCTAGCCGTGGAACTCGGCGCTCAGGAAAAGCGCGCGGTAGGCAGGAGGGAGCCAAGGCCCGAGGCAGGCCTCCTGGCGTCGCTGGCAGTGCCAGCACGAAGCTCCCAGGCGCGGGTGGGATCAGCGCGGTTCGAATGGGAGGTGAGCGGATGGATTGGACCGGATCAGAAAAGGTCTGTGCTGGGCACGCCTGGACGCCGAACTGAGATTTTCTTTGTTTTTATCTCACTTCTCATTTTATTTATTTATTTATTTCAAAATATTAAGGGGGAACCAATGTTTTCGTCGCGTGGGCACGATACATGTTGCCGCAGTCAGGGCTTCAGTGTGTGCGACAGGTGACAGAGCTGCGGAGTCCGTTGCCTGAGACCAGCCCTGGTGCCACCACGGAGGGACGGTTTCTGAGCCGGCTCCCTGCTTGCGCGCAGAGCGGACCCCGGCGGCCACGGGCGCGGGGGGGGGGGGAGGCGCGGCGCGGGAAGGCGGGAAGCGCCCCCAGGGACCGGCGGGGCGGCAGGCGGCCCAGCGCAGCCCAGGCCCTCATAAAAGTGCCATTTGTTGTGAGCTGGGAGGAAGTGGGGTCAGCTTTGGCGCACGTGGCCACGTTGCTAAATTAACTGTTAACACAAATAATCAAAGTGCAAGACGCATTGAGCGGCTGGCGCCAGCGGAGCGCGGGGGCGGCGGCAGGCGGCAGGTGGCGGCGGCGGGGCGGGGACGCGCCGGGGGCCTGGCTGGAGGGGGCGAGCGGCGGACTAGCGCCGGGGACCCAAGGCAGGCGTAGGCGTGGGGTTCGCCGGAGACCCGGACTCAAGGCAGCGGGAGGGGAGGCTCGGGCGGGGGAGCGCTCAGAGACCCTAGGCAGGAAGAGGTGGGGCGGGAACGAGCGCCAGGACCCAGGCAGGGGCAAGTGGAGACGGAAGGCCAAGCTCGGGCCGGGCAATGCGGGGCAGCGCCCAGAGGTGGGGAGTGTTGTCGCCCCGGGAAAGGACAGGGAACGGGCAGGGAAAGGCCCGCGAGCGGCGAGCCAGGTGGGGTGGTGACGGTGAGGGGACACGCCCTGGGACCGGGATGGGGCAGGGCGAGCGTCCTGCGCTGAGGTCCTTCCTTCCGCACAGGTGAGGTCTCTGAAGCCCCTCGCAGCCACAGGGCCCTGAAGGTGGCGAGGGCCTCGCTGGCGGTGAGGCAGGTGCGTAGCTAAAGAAGAAAAAAGGTCCAAGCGGAGGTGAGGCCATTGGAGCCCTTGGGGCGAGGCCTGTGGCTGGGCCTCCAGCGAGCGACTGGGGTGCAGCGACCTCCTGGGGACGCTGCCCTGGGGGAATCCTACGGAAGAAAGCCATGGGAAACCTGCTTCCTGTGTGTACAGTCCTTGTTACTCCCAGGGGAAAGGTTGGAGTATTTTTTCACAAACATTATTCTTAAGTTTACTGTGCGATCTGCATCAAACCTCATCATTTTCAGTTTACAAACAGAAATTAAGTGGATGGACATAAGACTGGCGGGCCCAGGGCTGGGCTTCCTGGCCCTTAGGGCTGCACCAGGCCCTGGCGCTCAGCACAGCTAGGAGCACACCTTCCAGGCACCAGGTGACATCGACTTTGCCATGAAGTAGGGTGGAATAAAACCCCACTTATAACAAAGTGGAAGAGGAGGCCTGTGCTCTGGGTGCCCCTCCTGGGATCCTGGAATTAGGAGAAGGTACTTCCTAGGGAGAACTGTCTTTTGAGAAAATTCCTGCACACTAACTGAGACCCATTCTTGGGTAAGGGATTCTTATTCAGGCCTGACTCTAAGAGTCAAAGCAAGGTGGAATCAGAATTAGTTTAGCAAATAAGTTGCAAAGAAAGAAAAGCAAGAAATAAGCCAGCCAGCAGCACACAAGAGCCTCCATTCTGAGAGACAGCCGCCCTGCAGGCGCAGCCACCAGCCTCGCTAAGCCGCAGCATCAGCTTCTAAGGACTGGAATAGAAAGTCAAGTTGGAGATCTGGCGTAATGTAGCTCTTATAAGTTTTTAGAAACTGGATTTAACTTTAATTTTACTGCATTTATGTCAAACACATATGTTTATACAGACCCAGCCAATAAAAGACAGAAGAATTTCTCTTTTTGGAAAAGGTATTAAAATCATGATATAGTGCATAAGAAAACTGCCACATGCTAGTTAAATTCCCATAGGATGTCTTCATAAGAAAGGGAGGTTGCTGAAATGCATCCTCCACTATTTTCCTGGGTGGTCAGAACCACTCTGTGGGGCAGGTGTGGTTGGGAGTCTGCGCTCACCGGGGCTGGCCAGCAAGCTGGTGTGAGGGGGACCTAAGGTCACATCTGGAGCCTGTACTCTTCAACCCTCGCAGAAGGAGATGGTCCAGAAATGCCACAAGAATGCGTTATCCTTCTGCATTCATTTGTTCAACAAATAGTTATTAGACACCTACCATGTGCCTGGGTCAGGAGCCAGGACCAAGAAGGAAAGGCAGACAGACAGGATGTCAGCGTCCCAGGCCGGCTGGCCTCCCTGAGGAGCCGCCACAGAGACAGGAAGTGAAGTGCCTTGCAAGTGACCGTCTGTAACAGCTTGTGACTGTTTGCAGTCCCAGCTCAGGTGGACAGAGACGGTGACGTCAATTTCTCACGGTGAGTTGCTGCGGAAAACATCCATAGTTCAGTGTAGGGAGTGCCAG
Organism: Avahi laniger; assembly: GCA_963575035.1. Lineage (NCBI taxonomy): Eukaryota > Metazoa > Chordata > Mammalia > Primates > Indriidae > Avahi > Avahi laniger. Next base: position 72,619 of record CAUYSK010050830.1, on the reverse strand, counting down.
CCGTGCGCCGGTGCTGTGCGAAGCACCTTTAGTGTTACCAGGTCACTCCACCCAGTCACACACCAGCCAGGCTCTAGGGCTACCCTCATTTTACAGGTGAGGGAAACAAGGTGGAGAGAAATTAAGGACATTCCACAGGTCTTACAGGAATGAGGTAGAACCTAGCTTCAAAGTCATATCAGGTCTCCTGGGGTTTTTTAAGGTTATTTTCTTCCCCTCTATGTCCCAGTATATAAAATAGAAAAAGGACATGACTCGAGTCCTTGCTTGGCGCGACAGCAGCGGCACAGCATGTGAGTGCGCATGGCCCAGGGAGCCCAGGGCTCTGGCAGGGCTCGCCCGTCCCTCCGGGCTGGCTGTGGAAGTCCCGCCAAGGCTGCCCCTGTCTCCCCAAGCACATGCGGGGCCACTAACTTACGTAGGCTAGGGACGATCACAGCACCGTGCCCCTGACGCTGCCACCTTGTGTTAGCCCTACAGCAACGTGGAGTAAAGGCTAAGCTTCCCTTTCTAGAAAGGAAGAAACTGAGACTGGAAACGCTTGCACACCTCACACAGTCAGGACGCGAGAGTGAGAAGCCAGGGCCGCAGGTCCCCAGAGCCTGCACTTCGGCCACTGCAGTACATAGCTCCTCTGCAGAATGAAGCGTTTGAAAACCAGAAGTCCCTCTTCCAGCTATAATGTGCAATAATTTTATAGTGAAAAAAGCTACGAATTCAGTTCCTAGTTTAAAAAAAAAAAAGCCCTCGAACTAGGTCAGGTAGACGATATTCGGACTACCCTGGTCCAACTTGAAAGACTCACAATGGAACGTCTGAACTAAGTTGGGAAAGGGTGGCGCACTCTGGAATCGTGCCTGGCCCGTGGTGCCGGTGACTCTGGGCATACAGGCAGCCAACAAGGCCCCTCTCGGCTGCCAGAGTCTCGCGGGAGCAGCAGAAACGGCGCCACGCTCCCTGGTGCCACCCCTGCGCCACCTCTCAGGGCACTCCAGATGTTCGCTGACTGGCCGCAAGCCCTCCACGTGTGCCTCCATCGTCACTGGACCTGTGTCCTCGCCCGTTTGCCGTGGGAGCTCCCGCAGCGTGGACTGTGGTTTTCTGTGCTCACCTGCAGGCTCACGGTCTCTGAGGAAAAGCAGCGTGTCTTCTGCATCGCTGGTAGCACCAAGAAATGCCAGTCCAGGACTAGAAACAGCAAATGGTCTCTCTGAGCAAACTCTTGAGGCCAGTAAGACTGCTACGAACAACGCTACAAACGTGGAAGGCCCTGGAAAAGGCAGCCTGTGCTCACCGCGGAGTGGCAGTCCGCGCGTGCAGGACAGGTCCAGGTATGGCACTGAAATAATACCTGATCACACCATTGTAATTAAAAAGTCAGAGATATGATATTTGAACTTTAAAATGACAAAATTAAGGATAAACTCCTTGTAGGTAAGATCTGTTCCTTATTCACCTGCTTATTCCCGGTAGACACATGGTAGGAAGCGTTAAGAACTGAATATGTGACTAGCAACTTAGAGGTAAGGAAGAGGAAACGGTAATATAAGTTAAAGCATCAAGTTTATAAACGCAAAGCTCATTTCAATATAGTATTATTCTGATTAAACCAGACAGTCACAGCAAATCGACACCAAGCTCTATCTTCCCACTCCTGAGAGGCCACGCTGGACGCTGAGAAGCCGGCGGCGCTCTGTGCTCTGCCGCAGACCTCTTCAGCCGGCTTCCTCCTGCCCTGCAAGGCGGCCCTTCAGGGAGGTGTGTCCCCGCCCCACGCAGACCTGCGGCTTCCTCCAGGCTTCTATTTCTATTCAAGTGAGAAGTTTGGGGTCAGCTAAATTTGACACCTCTTATGAAATTCCAGAGGTTCAAAACATTACTGGAACTGAAAGCAAAAGGATGTTTTTTTAAAAAACCGTGCCCAGGAGGTAGTCGTAAGGACCCTTTTAATAAGAGAAAGAGAAAAGTGGTGGGAGGTGGGAGGGAAAAAAAACAACTGAGAGCTTCTCACAATTTTTTTAAGTTCTTATCACAAATACGGTTTCTTTGCTGGGTATGTTTCCAACACCTTAGCTACACTTGCAGTATTGGAGAAAATACATAATTTCTTTTTTAAAAGAGGTTTTTTTCAATATAAAAATGTTTTGATATAAAAAACTGTATAGCAGCCAGAAGGTGATCTGTCTTATAGGGGACTTTTTCCTGCTTCCAAGTCTGCGACATCTGCAGAACAGCCCGATTAGAAAATGTCCTCGGAACCCTCATCAGACAGCTGTTTCTGGGTGCAGCTGGGAGTTGCTGCCTGCCCTCTTCTGAATGTGTCCAGAAGTCTTCTCCAGAACAGCCAAGTTTTATCCCAGTGTGGGGCTTCTGAGGCTTGGTCACTCAACTGCAAGGAGATTCCTTCGAAGCTTGTGCAGTTGGGGGAAGAGGCAGAGGGAACAGGGGAGGAGGGAGGAGAGTGGAGCCAGGGCCAGTGTGTCACATGCCACAGTCACCATACAGATCAAGTGGCATTGCAGCCTGGTGCTGGTGGTCGTTTTTTTCCTGTCTAGAGACTGAGGGTTTTCCATTTTATTTTCCAAAGAAGCCAAACGTATTGCACATTTACCATAACAAGCCCAAGAGAAACAGTATTGCAAACCAAATAAAACTGGAAAATAAAACAAAATTTTAAAAAGTAAAATAAGGAAGCCAGTTAATAAGGCAGTTGGTCACCAGACTTTTGCAACTGAGAAGAAAGATGCCTTTTATCTTATCTTCTCCATGTATTTTTTATTCTAACTTCATTGTCGGCAAGGCATTTGCCTTTACCAGGAAGCTGATCTGAACATTACAGCGAAATCCCTCAGCTATTCGAGCCCAGTGGTGTTTAAAAATGACATATCTAAAAATTCTGTTGCACTTGAGATTTCTCCAGTCTCAGCCATGGTTTGTATTATTATTTTATTTTTGGGCCAGAATTCCATTACTAAAATCACTTAAGACTCCAAAAGAGCTCACAAACTACAGTACTTGAAATGTAATTTATTTCAGCTTTTCTCTCCACAATAGATAAGAATCAAACACCTCTGTCTTCAGACATGCGGGCCACCTCTGTTACCACGGCCTCCAGGACAGCACACCCATTTCTTTCCATCTGTTGTCTAACTTAAAACAAAAACTCAGGGGAATTTCTGTAATATCGTACATTTTCTAAGAGATTTCAATAATATTTTTTTAAAGTTACACACTTTTGTAGATTTGGCAACCACAGACAAACAGGAACAAAACAAAGTGTTCAAAACCAATGGCCTTTTTTCTTACAAATTATTTCTCTCACTTAGAAAACTGTTAACAAACCTTGACTTACCATATGTACAAATGACATGAGCATACATTGCATTTGGGTGATGGTCTTCTCCCCCCACTGAGCATGTCTCCTGGCCTCACTGCTCCGATTTCATCAGCACTGTCCTGCGCGCTCTTAGGCCAACCCCGAAAAGCAGTGAGGCTTTCGGTCCTGAACACGTTGACACCAGCAGAGAACCATTTCCAGGGCTCTACTGCAGATCACACCCTACTGTTGTTGCTGTTGTTTTCTTGTTGTCGTTCTTTCTTTTACCCTTTATTATTTGGTGGTGGGAAGTGGAGGTTAAGGATAGGGACAAAAACCAGACAGGATGCTCGGAGCTGGCCATCTGCCCTTTGTTCTGCATCCACCTGAGGCAGCAAGCATTCTGCGGTGGAGACGGCCAGGCTGGGTTTTAATCTCCTAAGGACAGAGCAGATTTCATTCTTCAGCTGCAGATAAAGTGAATCAAAAGATGAAATGTTAAATGAATTTCACCCTGTGAGTGTTTTCGCACTGGAACTTTCTCGATTCTCCTTGTGCCTTTGTTCTGTCCCTCCTCTGCTGTATCAGCCCTTGCTTTCTAACCTGACAAGCCAGGTCCCCCCGTCACCCCCGGAGCCCAGTGGAGGTCTGTGGAGCGCCCGCTCCGCTTCCTGCCCTACTCCACACCGCATGCTCATCAGGAATATGGGAAACAGCAAAAGCAAAACACAATCAAATTTGCCTCTTTGACTGTTAACCAAGACACTGCACTTGCCTCCTGTTGGGAACATTTAGTGTCAGCCAACAGAGAGAGAGAAACATGTTTCGCATAGGTAGGAGAAAGCCTGACATTCCCTTGAAAGGCGCTGCCACCCTCGGTCACGCGCACTGATTTTCCTTGCCGGAATACCCATGCTGATGGTTTCTAGAAGTTTGAATCCTCACGTTTTGTGTCTACATGTAGAAGGTGAGTCGGATTTGTGAGTTCTTTGTTTTTATAACTTATTAAGGGGGAAGCTTACCTATGTTCTGCCCAGTGAGCGCATTTCACCAGCATCTGTGGAAATACTGGGTGCATGACCAAATGTTTATGTTACCTCATCTTTAGACCTTGATCAACTTCATCTCCTTGAGTTTCTTATTCAATAAAATACGGAGTTCAGGCTATTTATGGCCCATTGTAGTTCTGAAATGCCTTTCTCACCAAATTTTAAATCAGTCTCACTGTGGGGACCAAAGTGCAGCAAACATGTAGAAAATGACAAGTCCCGAGGGTGGAGGGAAACGCATCCCTGGACTGTCCCTGGAGGAGAGTGGAGAATGAACTCCCAGTGGAATTCAAATGAGTGAGAAATAAACCTTTGTCATTTTTTAGACTTTATGCATTTGAGGGTTTGTTACAATAGCTAGTGTTAACGAACGTGTTTCTGGGCTTCAGCTTTCCCATTGGAAAGAATGAGAATAATAAGTAGCATCTAGGAGTGGTTTTGTGAGGCCTACATCAAATGATGCTCATGGAAGGGCCTAGGTGTCCCTGCAAGAGACGGCCTGACTTCTCTGCTCCTGCCCTGCACGCGGCTGCAGAGGGAGGCCAGCGTGAGCCCTCTGTCTGCAGGTGGCCGTGAGTGAGGTGGCAGCCCCAGCCCACAGCACTATTCTGAGGAGCAGCTCACAAGCCTGCCTCCCCAGAGGGAGCCGTGCGGGATGACAGGCTGCAGATGAGGCGTTTGGAGGGACAGCTCATCCCTCCGTGTACTTTGGGAAGCTGAATTTCTCTGCACTCACGGCGTCCCACTCGCCTCGGCTTCTCCTCGCGCTGAGGCCGTCAGCTGCCCTTCGCCACCAGGACCTCGCAGTGCTGGGAAATCAAGGGCCCCCTCAAGAGGGACCCTGAGAAGATCGTGCACCCAAAGATTTTAGCTTCCTTGTGTCTGCCGCAGAAGTGTCTGCCACAGCGGATCGTGGTGTGGCTATAAGCGCGGAGAACAGGACACCAGGTCAGACTGCAGCGCAGCAGACAGGCAAACAGCAGACAGAATGGTTGTCACCACAGACACGGCTCGGGGTGTCGGAGGCCCCGACTAAAAGCAGTAGCAGACATCCTGTTCGAGGAAACACTGTGAGCTTGGTCTTTGTGAGAGAGAAGCGAGGCTCCGAATTCAGCTCACACTAAACCACGTGCTCAGTAAACTAGGAACTAGGAAAACCAGCACCTCTCCCCTGGTGGTGATGATAACGCAACAGCTTAACACATGGACCTGCTTTCTTTTCCTTACGTGTTAATCTTGGTGGCCTCCAAAATTTCCTTGACTTTGCACCATGTCACTGATACGCTCATGGTCTTCCTATCACTTTTCTTGGAGATTTACTCAAAACTGTAACTTAATGAATTTTCCCAATCCTAAGTAAAAAGGAACTTACAGTCTCTGGGATCTCAGTGTCATTTTTTTCTAAGAACGCCTCGGAAAGCTCAGGAGCTCGCATCGCCTAGCGGTGGGTGAGCTCTTCTAGGGCCTGCCTTCCAGGGTGTCAGTGCCTTGGCTGCAGGAGGCAGGACCAGCGCCTCCAGCGGATCCGCTCTCATGAGCCCGTGCGGGCGGGTAGGTGAAGGGTGCTGCTTCTAGAGAGCACGCTGCTCTAGAAGGAATGGTGCCAGACGAGCTCTGTCCCCCCAGGAATATCGAAGGTGTCCCCCAACCCACCAGGAGGCACCTCTGTGGCAGACATAAGGAAGCTTAAATCTTTGGGTGCACAATCTTCTCAAGGTCCCTCTTGAGGGGGCCCTTGATTTCCCAGCACTGCGAGGTCCTGGTGGTGAAGGACACCCACCTGCCTGAGGGTGGACCTGCCACTCTCTCGCAGAGACCTCAGTTTCCCACCCCTCCGTCCTGGGCCTAGAAAGTGTGCAACAGTGGTGGGCTGCACTCCTGCCCAGTGGAGCAGGGCCTGTCCTTCCCTGGTGTGGCCGGCTGCTGTCTGTGTTGCCCACCGTGCCTCTGAGCTCGCTGCAGTTTTGCTCTGACAGGGCTGTGCGCTTGCGCAGTGACGTCGTGTGGCTCATCCGGGCTGGCCTTCTGCACATCCTCCCTGCCTGGCGGCTTCCTTCCCTCAATTGCTCAGCCAGGTGCTTCGCACTGGGTGAGGTCAGCGGCGCCTCCCCTCCCGCCCTTAAAACCTCCACGCTGGTGCCTCCGCCCTCTGGCCACCAGTGCCCTGTCTGCTCACCTGTCCTTCCTTCAGTCTTCCCTTAAAATCCTCCTCTCCCCGGAACGGCCCTTCCTGTGTGGTCACACCTCTGTCTTCTCTGTCAGTGCTGCTCAGCCTTCTTTTTTGAAGACTCTGAGACTCCGACAAAAACCGAGATCTGAGCCCAGAGAAATGGCCCCTGGGCCCGGAGAGGCTGGAGTCCTGGCATGGCGGGTGCCTTCGTCCCCAGCGAGGGCCCGCATGGGAGCTCTGTGCTCGCGGCCACTCCTTTCTCCTCTCGGCCAGAGCTGGGGACGACCCTCCAGAAGAAATAAGACATATGGCTGGGGGCCGGGAGGGGGATTAGGGCTGTAATGCAATCGAAGATTTGAGGCTTGGCGAGTGGACCTGCGGGGTGTCATGAAAATCAGTTAAGCAGCCCCAGCGTCCGCTCGGCTCCAGCGTTACTACCCGTTTCCGCCCTTTGCCGGCACCAGCTCCCATCCCCACACGGTTTCGGTGCCACTCCAGGGTCCCCGCCAGCACATGTGGGGCCACGGGGCAGCCGGCTGGGCACATGTGGCCCCCAGGGCCATGCAGGTGCTGATGTTTGGTATAATCAGAAACACCTAGCGGTAATTTAATAGTTCCCACCAAGCACAGACGGAAGTCTAGCAGTTCTTCCTCCACACACTAACCCCTGGCGGGGAGGGAAGGCCGGCAGAGAGGGCAAGAGAACCCCTTGCTGCCTTGCTGCCCTGGGACTTCCGCTTTCAGTCTTTGTGCTCTGATGGGAGGCAGAAAGATGTGCGCTTTGGAGGCTTGCAGGGAGCAGGAGTTCAGATAAAACGCCCTCCCCAGTTCTGGCAGGGGTCGGGGAGTGGGCAGCGAGGACCCCCTCCCTCCGGTGGGTCCGTCCTGCTGGGAGGACCGTCTCTTCCGCGCCGAGCAGTGTCTCCTCAGCACCACAGACGAGGCCCTGCACGTTCAGGAAGTGTTTGGATCCAGATAGGCACATGAGCGACGTGACTGGTTTACTGGAGTCTGAGGCCACATCTCCACCCCGAGAGAGTGAGCACCTCCCTCTCCCGAGCTCTGTGGCTCAGCCCTGTCCCTCTGGGGTGTGGATGTCAGCGTCACTGCCTTAGACTGCTGGCCGCAGGGCGGGGCTGTCTCCCTCAGCCAGGAACGTCCTAACCTGCAAGTGGAGTTCTGTAACTAAGAAAGCAACAAAATTGGGAGCATGAGCTATGCGTAGTTAGAAGCTTTGATTCTAAATCAACATAAGTTTCCCTAAAATTTCTGAATAGGAACCCAGCATTTCCCACACTTCGATATCTGTTAAGACCAGCCGGGGACAGCTCTCACCTGTCTGTGGTGTATCGTCTGCACCTACAGTTTCACATACATCTGAGGCCATGGATGTTTAAGCCTCTGCCGCGCACGCCACAGACCCCCTGTTCACGTGCATGTACACACACACACACATACACACACGCACACACAGTAGCCATCTCGGTGAACAGTCATCACACACTCACAGTGCACACCCCATGAAATAAGATCCCCAGACTTGACTTCACTTTCAAAGCACTGAAGGAATTTTGAAGAGATTCTCTGATCTACTAAATCCAGTGCGCAGCCTGAGAACTTTGTATTGTTAAAAGCTCCCAGATTATTCTGACGTGTATCCAAGAACCGTGGCAGAATGTGCTCTGGTGTTTGTGCCGCCCCTTGATAAGATCGCCCTCCACGAGGTGCCGTGGAGAGGGGCCTGTGTCCAGCCTCAGGCGCACAGCTTTGCTTTACGGCTTCTACAAGCGGTGAGACCTACAGAAATCGGTGGACCGCTCAGGGATTCACTTGCCTGATCTGCAAAAAGAGGACAACAGTATCTGTGTTACAGAGTTCTTGTGCACATGGGGAAGTTGGGGAAGCGTTTGGAGCAGGAAGTGGCGTCAGGTGCGAGTGCTGAGTGGGACGGGAATAGGCTGGTGCAGACTGAAGCCACGGCTGAGGGGACCCGCGGCACCGGGACAGAGCGGGCCAGGGAGGGCTCTGTAGAGAGAGCCCGGTGTGGGCTCGGCGGAGCAGGCGTGCAGTTCACCTGGGAAAAAAATCCTTAGCGATGGCTTGCAGTGGGGATTGACAGACTGTCCCCGATGATGGCAAATATAGAGTTACGTGTTTATGTATGAATTAGCTACAGACTCAGTGACAGTTCTAACTGATAGCTAAATCAAATGGTAATTCCTCTCAAACAATATTTTCAACCTTCCCAACAGGCCTGACTCTGGCTGGGTAAGTAAAAGGTGTGTGCAGCCTTCAGGTGGGATGGGCCCCTCCCGGGTCTCATACCCTAAATCTATGCATGGACTGACTACACAAGGCTGCACGGAAGAAATGCGGGCGAGATGCCCCTGCAAACTCCAACAGCATATATCATGTCTGCTCCCCCCACCCTCTGAGAAAGGGGCCCAGGAGGGGCGGCCGACAGCCTGTGGTCTGGATGTGGCCAGGAATAGGATCCTCAACTCCAGACCCAAGGGCCTGCATGCCGACCCACCTCCACTGTCTTTCTGACAGAGGAAAGTTCTTTATCGGATATAAAATATTCAGTGTATATGTTCATAGGATACATAAAGGGGTGTGGTTTTTATTTGCTAATTCACATATTCGATGATATGCCCAGTTCTATGAGAAACACATGTTACCCTGCATGGTGCGAGGGACCAGTGTTTCCCTTGCTCTCAGGAGTGGCGTCTTGTTGTGAAATGTGTCTTCAATGATAGCATTTAGCTGTCACTTAGCGTCCTGTCCCAAATAAGAACAACCTCCCAGTGAAATGCAGGAAACCAGAACAATCATGAGGAGAGAATGTGCTGTCCCAGATGGATCTGGGGCCTACATTTTTTTTCTCTACTTTCTTTGATATTAAATATTGTGTGAGAAAAGCTATGACTCAAAGTAAGCCATCTGTCTTTAGTTTCTTTTTGGGTGTGTTGTTGCCACCCGCAGTCACCAGCCTGGCCCCGAAATCAGTGACACTGCACACCGACGGGGCCCTGGCTAGAGCAGAGTAAGCCGGGGCCTCCGTGTTTGCTTCTCTGGGCTCCATAGAAAGTTGCGGCTCCACCGTCCTCCCTCCCACGTTCCTGGCAGATCCCAGTGCAGGTTGTCTGGGGTGGCCCTGGCAGGGGTGCTGGCTTTGCTGGGGCCCCACCAGAATGTAGATGGCCCGGCTGGGTGTGGGGAGCAGCGCCTGCTCCCGTCCCGGTGTCCTGTGCTCTTACCGCCCCTCCCGCAGCGGGCTTCCCTACACGGCCTGCACAGCCACTCCTCCCGGCCACCTCGATGTCCTGGACAGTCAGCAAGCATTGTTCTCCACGGGCGGCTTTAGGCTCACGCCTCTAACTCTGACCCCAGCATCCACGAGTTGTCCTGAAATGCAATGCCGGACCTCACCACCCGTGCCAGCTAGCCTCACTTTATTGGCCTGTGTCCTCTTTTTCCATGAAGAATCACCCTTCACAGAGCCGGAGGAGAGGCCAAACCATGCGTGGCCTCAGACTAAAGGTGGCCCCCCCATCACAGGACCAGGAAACAGCAACTCCCAGGGGCCTAGAGCAGACCAGAAAGGCAGGGCCCTAAAGCAAGACCAGGACATTTATCTGGGTGACTCCAGTCACAGCTCCTCCTGCCCTCCTCAGGACATCTCCCCTTCCCTCTCCTGTCTTCAGGGGCTCCCTGCTTCCCAACTCCTTTCTACATCAAAGCAACATATTTATCCTAGAACCTGACCCCTTTCAAGCCAGCATGATAACTCTCAGGCATTTGCATTTTCAGATTTTTATCTCCAATCATTAAATGGTAGCTTTGTGTCTTGTTAAAGGAATGTCTGGGTTGAGGGGTGGATTTTTGGATAAATCTCGTTACATCTGAAATCACATCAGGATGTCTGCGCGCCTGGAGGTGCTCCTCCCAGCCTCCCCCAGGACTCTCCCACCCGCCAGCGCCCTGTGGGCTACAGCACAGGCCCCCATTGTCCTTGCGGCTCTGACCTGGGGACAAGGCCTCAAGGGCCACCTAGGGACGAGCGGAAGAACGTGGGGGCTCTCCGGACACGAGGGCAGGCGTAGAGGGCCCAGGAAGGCCCAGCCCGCAGCGCAGAGACGGGCTCGGCTTCCCACCCGGTGTGTGCACACGCACCCAGCCCCGCACAGGGAGGCCGACCCCACGTCCGAGTGCTGGACGCCTAACAAAATAAGGGAAAACATTTGGAAGATGACGTGCCTGTAAAAGCCGTTCTGATTATAGTCATTTTGGTTAACTGCTGATCACTTCTGCCTGATTACCATGCAGCACGATAATGACCATGTACCTCGTGAAATGTGTGTCAGATTAACTGTCTTTTTGATTACAGGAGCGAAGCCCACGAATGTATGACCACTTAGTCTTTATAATTAGTTTCTTCTGTGGTGCTATCTACTCAGGCAGCATGGTTTTACCCATGTGTCCTAAAACAAATGAAATTAAATGAATAGGATGAAATAAAATAAAATAGGAAAACAGCCACACAGTCCTGCTAGGAAGGCTCACGTGACCGGCCCCTGCCCGGCCGGCTCCCCAGAGGGAACCACGTGGGGACCATGCGGCTGCAGCCCTGTCCTGCTCGCGCGCTTCTCCAGTGCTCAGCACACCACACACCGTGGTGCATAATAAATAATTAATGAGGGAACAGCCAAAGAATGACTGGAAGTGAAGGTGGAATCAGCGTGAGCAAGGCTTTGACACCGCGAGGACACAGAACTGGCCCCGGGCCCAGCACTGGTTCTTAGGACTTTGTCCACATCATTCGCCTGTCGGGGCCTCTGCTTTTCTCTTGGGAAAATGGAAATTTAATCACCTCTTAGAGTTTATGGGAGGATTAAATAAGTTTAAAAAAAAAAAAAAAACCTCTGTAAATGCTAATGCTAAAGAGATTGCATGCTTTCCCCTCAGGCCATCTATACCCACTTTAATGGGAATTTTTTTAATTGCAGGGTACTGTGGTTTGAATGTATCCCACCCAAAATTCAAAATTCATGTTGAAACTTAGTCCCCATGTGGTTGGTAGTAAGAGTTGGGGCCTTCGAGGAAGTGGTAAGTCACAAAGACCCCACCTTCATGAATGGGACTCGTGTCCTCACGGAAGAGGCTTCAGAGAGAGTTGGCCTCTTGCTCTCCTGCCCTCCCGCCACATGGGGACGTGGCAATGTGCGCCATCTTGGAAGCAGAGCCCAGCCCTCACCAGACACTAATGCCAGCGCCTTGTCCTTGCACTTCCCAGCCTCCAGAACTGTGACAATCAAATTTCTGTTGTTTATAATTACCCAGTCTAAAGTGTTTTGTTATAGCAGCACAAACACACTGAGACATAGGATATATAGTGAGTATCTTAGAGCCTCCCCTCTTATGGACAGCCATAGTAAGTATGGGATGGAATCCACAATTGGGCCTTATATTTCAGAGATCTATTAACATTTTCAGATTTTGCTTTGCAATTCACTAAATTCCTAAGAAGAGAACTATGAACCTGTCCTATACTGGGTATTGGAGCATCCACGCTTTCAGGCTGGTTCCAAGTTTCTTTAGAGCAAAGTAAGTGACAGGCTGAATGCAGCCTTCATGGCACCCACCCTTCCAAGCCAGCCCGGCCTCTGCATGGTGCACTGAGAGAACCCTCTTTGGATCTGCACACCAGAGCAAGCAGAGCCACCGCTCTGTGGTGGAACCCTGAGCACTACGTCATCTTTTCTGGCCTTGGTTTCCCCTTCTGCAACTCTCTATTTTAAATATAATCTACCTTCAAGATGAGTGCTATGGGCTGAAGTGTATCCCCCCAAAATTCATATGTTGAAGCCCTATTTGAAGACAGGGCTTTTAGGAGGAGGTAATTAAGGCTAAATTAGATCTTCGAGGGGAGTCCTGATTGCATAAAATTGGTAGCCTTCTAAGAAGAAAGAGACCAGAGCTCTTACTCTTTCTCTGCTGAGTAAGGACACAGCAAGAAGGTGGCCATCCACAAGCCAGGAAGGGGCTCCCCTGAGACATCAAATATGTCAGCATCTTGATCTTGGTTGGACTTCCAAGCCTCCAGAACTCTGAGAAATCAATTTCTGTTGTGTCAGTCATGCAGTCCATGGTATTTTGTTACAGCAGTCAGAGCTGACTGAGACAGTGAAGATGAAGTGAGAACTTCAGGCAAAGTTCCCACCTCAAAGTGGGTTCTCATAAAAGTTAGTGCTCTTTCACAAGCACAGTGCTGTGAGCATGATTTAACATTCCTTTGATAAATGAGGAACATACAATGTTTCAGAATCATTGTTCTGAATAAGACACCTCTATCCACAGTTATATGAAAGAAACTATAGAAGGTGTTGGAAACACTGGTGATTGGACACCTCTTGAAAAGCAAATTTCTCTTTCTTCCTTTTTGCAGTCAAATCTCATTCTACTTTTCTGCTATTTGATATTTTAATGTAGTGAATGGTAGAGAAAGAGGCTGTGACTCCACTAAGTCAAGGATTTGTTTCAATTAGAATAAAAGCTGCATCCTTTGAAAACAAGGATCCCCTGGGCGGACGTGCAGCTAACTTCCTCCAGTCATCCCTTGATGCACTTATTGCTGAAATAGTGGCATTTTGTTTCTCCAAGGGCTGGCCAGAAACAATAGCATGAAATGAGGAAGCAGTAAGCACTTTGTGCTTTGTCTACCCTCAGCCAGCTCTGAGCTGCTGCCCAATCCAGGCACCCCGTCTTCCCCAAGCTCCCTCTTCCGTCCCTCTGGCCACAGTCTTCTGAAAGGGACATGATAGACTGACCATCCTGAGGGAGTGTGGTACTTCCCTCTGGGAAGATTCCACTCCCACAAGCGATACATTCACAACAACAATAAAGGGCCTTCCAATTACACATTTCACTCCCCAGCGCCCAGTGGGGGTAGCTGTAACTCAGCAGGTGGTGCTCAGAGGTAAGCGCCCACCTGTGGGGTCCTGGGCCTGCCCTGCCTACCACCCTCTCCCCATTGACACCCCAGAGAGTCCCTTAGTGTTTCGAAGAGGTGCTAACAAAGGGGTTGAGTAGAGAAGGCTTCCAAATCCCTCTGCCACAGATGGGGTTCTGTCCCATTTCCCAAAACACAAGGCTGCCATAGAAGAGCTGGCAGTGTCCTGAGTCAGGGGCAGGCCCAGGGGAGAGGTGCAGCCTTCTCATTTCCAGGACCGAGCTCCGTTTGGACCCCATGTGGCAGACAGTTCCTAAATGAGGCAAAGGAAGAGATGTTCGCTTTACTGAATTGTTCGCACCAAGCTTCAAATCGGCCTCATGGACAGCAGAAGTCAGCGATTGCTTTTGAGAACCCTAATGGAAGGGCCCGTGCCACAGACCTGCCCAATCCCAGACATGTTACCATTCTGAAATTAACTACTGAGATCAAAGGTTCTCTTTTGATAATGCACTTGAGCATCGTCTTTGGCCCTTGGTCTGGAGTGTGTCTCTGCCCTGGGCTCAGCAGCCTGAGATGCCAGTAAGGGAAGTTTGGTTTGCGCAGAGAGAGACATGTCAGGTAGTATCTAGCACCCCAGAGGGCAGGCCTGGGTGCAGGGACATGCAGGGCCCATAAAACACTAAGGCACAAAATGGCCAGGACCACAGAGGGGTTCAGGCACCAGGCTACTGGGCAGAGGGCGGGGGAGAATTTGGAGAGAGCCAGCCCTGCACATGTGTTCCGTGAGAGCAGCGCCGGCCGGCTGTGTGGGGCAGACCATCTATTCATGGCGGGGAGCAAACCACTGACTGCATAGCTTTACCTTTCAAAGAAGCAGATTTTTTTTATCTCTTTGATATATTAACCAATGCCTCCACAAAAGATATTTAAAACAAAAATTGCCATTTTTTCGGAAACCCAAACCAGGCTAATGCTTCTGTAAATAACACAAAGAAACATCATTTAATAGGTGGTATTAACTACGACATGGGGTACAGAGCTTGTCATTCCAAAAGTAAATATTTGTTTATAAAGAAAAGAGTGGGATTGGTTAAACCAGTTTTTCGGGCCAGTGCAGAAAAGTAAAAATCTGATTTATTTTTTCCCCTGTTCTGTTCCATTAAAATGAAATCGTGCAGAAAGCAACGTTTCCGTATGTGTGCTTGTTTTCGAAAGGTGGGGAAACTCTAAGTGAACAACTATCAAAATATCATGCCCACTGAAGCGATTGAATGTGTGTGGCAGAGACGCTAAGGTTTCCTTAAAGGGTCTGCTAAGTCCCCTCAGGCAGTGTGGTGTGCCGAAGCCTGCCTGTGACAGCTCAAGAGGGCCGATTGTGCACACCTTTTCACAACACCTATGTCAGTGACATCACGTCAGTAGCTCGAAATCAGCTGTGGTGGGAATATTTCCACCACAGAAACTGGTAAACCCTACAAGCCCGGGCTTCTGTTGTTCCCCAGGGACCCAACTGTTAAACATTTGCCAGCGCACCACTGGGAAAGTTGTAGTGCAGAAGTAGGCAAACCAAAGCCCTCTGCCTGTTTTAGTATGGCCCAAGCTAAGAATGCTTTTGTGCTTTTAAATGGTTGGAAGAATTACCCTTGACCACTGTTATCAAACACTGAATGGCTTCGGAAATTAGCTTTTGCTAATTTGATTTGATTGTATTTCTTAATGAATTCAACCTAAAATGACAAGGCAAAACAGCACTTATATACAGCACTTATAATGGGATAAAGTCATTATGCTTAATGCACTTTCTGTGTTGATAAAATTTAAAACAAGAAATGAGCTCTCCATTCCCACACAAATAAGCAGTGGAGATATACACACATATTTAACACAAACCACAACTGCAGCAGCAATTCTTGCACGTCATTGCAAGTGTACAGAAATTCTTTATATTTAAAAATCCATTTAAGCTTTCTGGATCTGGAACAAGATGGTATATACCCACTTTTCCCTATGTATCTCCTCTAAATACGGTTAAATAACCCTGGAAATTATACAACAAACAATGATAAAAACAACTGTAAAGCCTGGAAAGAAGGATGTGGACTGAGTAGAGATTTCAAGACTTGAGGAAAAACAATGTGGTTCCCTAGGTTGTCTAAAGGGCCAGAGAGGCTTGCAGCTCAGAATCGTCAGCAGGCACAGATGCAAAAGCTTTTCTAGCCCTGCTCTTTCCAGGAGAAGCCCCAGCATCTGCTCTGCAGCCAGGGAGCCAGCAGGCAGGCCATTCCACCTGCAGGGCCAGCATCAGCAGCTCCAGCGCCCTGATCTTCGCCCAGATGGGTGAGGACACCCAGGCCCATCAGCTTCTGAGCCTCTGCCTCCTAGTGACAGAAGGTGAGCCAGCCCCGAGAAGTGTCTTCTATATCTCCATGCAATACCAACAGAGATTCAAAGAACGCCCCAGAAGTGCCAGAAGAATGACACAGACCAGAAGAATACTGCAAGGGTTCTGAAAACTAAACTGACAGGGAACCAGAGCCAACAAAAGAAGGCCAGAACATGCATGCTAAACCTAAACATGGCAACTGCCTGCTAAAACAGAAGATTTGAGCAGGATAAAAGACTTCTGACATAAGAAACAAAATGTCCAGGATACAACCAAAAATCACTCATCATACCAAGAACCAATAGAACCATAACTTCAATGAGAAAAAACAATTAACTGATGTAAATACAGAGGTGATTCAGAAGTTGGAATTATCGGACAAGGATTTTAAACCAACCATCATAAAAATGCTTCAACCATCAATTACAAATTCTCTTGACCAAATACATAAATCAAAAATCTCAGCAAAGAAAAGAAGTTATAAAAAAGAACCAAATGGGGACTATAGAAGTGAAAAATAAAAGGATCAAAAATTTAAAAACTACTTGATGAGTTTAATAGTAGAGTGGCAATTACAGTGAACTTGAAGACAGATCAAGACAATTTATTCAATCTGAAGAACTGAGAGAAAATAGACTTTAAAAATAAACAGAATATTAGGAATCTATGGAATAATAACAAAAGATCTAACATTCATATTATTGAAGTCTCAAAGGAAAGGACAAAGGAGTATGAGACTAAAAAACTTCCCAAATTTAGGAATATATGAGCTTACAGATTTAAGAAGCTGAGAAAAACCTAAATATGATAAACCCAAAGAAATCTACACAAAGTCCCACCATAAATTGAATTTCTGAAACTTAAAGACAAAATAATCTTAAAAACATTCAAGGAAAAATGACATATCACTTATAAAAGAACAATAATTTATAGGACAGCAGATTTCTCATCTGAGACTATGGAAGCCACGAAGACATGACACAGCAATTTTAAAATGCTAAAAGAAAAGAACTGTCAACTGTGAATTCTATATCTGAGTAAACTATCCTTGATGAATGAAGAGGAAATAAATTCTCAGACAAAGGAAAACTAAGATAAATTGTTCCTAGCAAAGACTGACTAAATGAAACTCTCCAAACAGAAAGAAAATAATAACGAAAGAGGGCTGGTAATTTAGGAAATAAAAAGAACAATGGAAAGGGTAAAAATAGAAGTAAACATAATAGACTATCTCTTAGTGGGTTATGTTGAGTATATTTTATGGTTGAAACAAAATTTATAACGCCATTTGATGTGGTGTTCTGTATATGTGGAGGAGATATTTAAGACAATTACATATAAAAACTAAAGTCTACCCATTATTCAAAGTAATAAAATGTCAACACCAGCAAGCTGTGATAAGTTATGTATGCATATAGTAACACAGAAAACAAAAAAAAAACTGTACAAAGTGATATACCTGAAATTGATATAAAGACATTAAAGTGGAATTCCAAAAAAATGTTCAAGTAACATACAGAAAAGCAAGGGATAAAAAGAAAAAATGAGAAACAGAAAACAAACAGAAAAGAAATAAAAATCCAGACCTAAACCCTACCATATCCATAATTACTTTCAATGTAAATGCTCTAAACATACCAATAAACACACACAGTTTGGTACAGTGGATCAAAAAAAGACATAACACAAACATAGCCTGTCTAAAAAAACACATAAAGCATAACAACATAAGTAAGTTTAAAGTAAAAAGATGACAAAGATACATCAGACGTAAATTTTTAAAAAGCTAATATCATATAGATTTCAGAGAAAAGAACATTAACAGAGTAAAAAAAAGAGATGTTAGATCCATACACCAAGAAACTGTAGCAGTCCTAAATCTGTGTGCATCAAATACCAGATCTTTAATTAATAGAGCTGAAAGGAGATATGAACAAATTATAGTTGAGGACCTCAATACATCACTCTCAGCAGCTGATAGAACCACTAGACAGAAAACCAACAAGGTTATAAAGAGACTCAACAACACCAGTTACCAGCTGGATCTAATTGACATTCATAGACCATCACCCAACAACAGCAAAACACACATTCTATTAAAATGCCCACACAACATTCAATAAGAATGTTGGATCATAAAATAAATCACCAAATTTAAAATAATTAAATTATACAGAGTGTATTCTGTGCCTACAATAAAATCAGACTAGCAACAAATAATAGAAAGATAAAAGGAAAATTTTCAAACATTTGGAAATTAAATAACACAATTTTAACTAATCCATGAGGCAAAGAGGGATTCTATGGGAAATTTTTAAAAATAATTACATATGAATGAAAATGAAAATACAACATATGAAAATTTGTAAGATTCAGCTAAAGCAGTGATGAGAGGGAAATTTATATTATCAAATTCTTCTAATGAATAGGAGAAAATGTCTCAAAAATCTAAGTTTCAGTCTCATGAAATGTGAAAAAGCAAAGCAAAATAAACCAAAAACAAGCAAAAGGAGGGAAATAATAAAGATGAGACCAAAGACAATAAAATCAAAAGCAGAAAAGCAATAGAGAAAATTAATGGAAAAAGTTGGTTTGGGGGAAAAAAAATCAGTGATACCGACAAGCCTGGAAGCAAGTTGACAAAAACAAAAAGAGAAGACACAAATCACCAATATCAAGAAGAAAACAGTTGAAATTACAAAAGATTCTTCAGAATAACAAAATAATACTGCTAACAACTTTATACTTAAAAGTTAAATAACTTAGAACCAATGACCAATTCCTGGAAATTTCAAACTACCAAAACTCAGCCAAAATAAACTAAATAACTGAACTAGTTAATTTAAATCAACAATTATTAAATTGAATGTATAATTCAAAAGTTCTCAAAAAATAAATCTCCATGCCCAGATTATTTAGAACACTTAACAACAATTTTATACAAACTCTTCCCCAAAATAGAAGAGGAGGGAATATTTCTGAAACCATACCATAAACAACTCTACACACATGAATTTAACCACATAGATAGAACGTACCAATCTCTTGAAGAGTACAAACTACTACAATTCACCCAGTATGAAATAGATAATTTTATTAGCTCTATTATTTAGGGTTTTGAATTTATAATTTTAAAACCTTTGAAAATAGACATTTCTCAGTAGATGGCTTCCCTGGAAAATTATATCAAATGTTCAAAGAAAAATTAATATCAGTATGCATAATCACTTCCAAAAAATAGAAGATGAGGGAGTACCTCCTAACTCACTTTTAAAGACGGTATTATGCAGACACCCAAACCAGACATAGTACAAAAAAGAAAACCATTGACCAATATCACTCATGAATGTGTATGCAAAAATTCTTATTCAGATATTAGCAAATGAATTCAGCAATAAATATTTAAAAATATGCCCAATGACCAAGTGGGGTTTATTCCAGGAATGCAAGGCTGGTTTAATATTCAAAAACCAATCAGTGTAATCTACCATATTAACAGTCTAAGGGAGAAACCCTATATGCTCATATCAACTGATGCAGAATGACAAAATTCAACACCATTGAATAATTTTTAAAAAACTATTAGTACATTAGAAATAGAAATTTCTGCAGCATCACAAAGAGCATCTACAAAAATGCTATGACTAATATCATACTCAATAGTGGGAACTGAATGCTCTTGCTCTAAGATCAGGAGGAATGCAAGCATGTCTTGTCTCAGCACTCTTAGTGAACACAGTTCTAGAAGTACCAGCCACTGAATAGGCAAGACAAAGAAAAAAACAAAGACATACAGATTAGAAAGAAAGAAATAAAACTCTATTTGCAGATGACATGATTGTCTATGTAGATATCCTAAGGGATCTACAAAAAATACCCTCATAGAACCAGTAAGTGAGTTCAGTAAGATTTCAAGATACAAAATCAACACATAAAAATCCCCTACACTTCTAGCTACTAAAAACAAACAAGTGGAAAACAAAATTTTAATTAACTACCAATTATAATCTCTCAAAAAAAGATTAAATACTTGTCTATAAATCTAACAAAACATGTATGGAGTATATGATAAAAATTATAAAATGCCAATAAAAGAAATCAAAGAAGTAATAAAAATATCAATTCTCCCTAAATTTAAATACAGGTCTAATGAAATTCCTATCAAAATCTTAGAAAGGTTTGTTGTAAACATAGACAACTTTACATGGCCACAGAGGTCTAAGAAGAGCCAAATCAATGTGGAAAAGGTAGAATGAAGTAGGAGAAATGACTAGGCTTACTATATAGTTACAGTAATCAAGACTGTGTGGTATTGGTGGAGGATTAGACATACAGATCAATGTAACAGAAAAAAGAACCCAGAAATAGATTATTTACACACATATGCCCAATTAATCTTTGACAAGGGAGCAAAAACAGTTCAACAGAGGAGGGAAAGTCTTTTCAACAAATAGTGCTGGAGCAATTTGACATCCATAGGCAAACAAAAAATAAGCTTCAATCTAAACACAACAGCTTACACAAAAATCAACTCAAAATGGATCACGGGCTTATAGGTAAACTGTAAAACTATCAAACTTCTAAGAGAAAATCTTTGGGACCTGGTACTAGGCAAAGATGTCTTAGACTCAACCTCATCAGCATGATCCATAGAAGAAAAAAATAATAAACTGGGCCTCAGCAAATTTCAAACTTTTGCTCTGTAAAAAAACCTATTAAAAAGGATAAAAAGACATACTACAGTATGGGATAAAATATTTACAAACCACGTATCCAACAAAGGACTTGTATCTAGAATATCTAAAAAACTCTCAAACCTCAACTTTCAAAAAAGTCCAATTAGAAAATGGGCAAATGACATGAAGAGACATTTCACTGCAGTGGATATGGAGGTGACAAACAAGCACCTGAAAGATCTCATCATTGCCGCCCACCAGAGAAACGCACACAGGACGCAGGGAGCCGTCACCACACGTCCATCGGAAGGGCCAAGGTACAAATGGTGCCGACCTCAAATGTAAAGAGGACAACACAAAGAAACTGAACCACTCACTCACTGCTTGTGGGAATGTAAAATGCTATGGCCACTCTGGGAAATACTTTGGCAGTTCCTTTAAAACCTAAAAGTGAATTTACCATATGAGTCAGAATTGTACTCTTGGACACTACAGAATAATGAAAACCTATCTTCATGCAGAAACTTGTGCATGGATATTCATTGCCACTTTATTCCTAATAATCCCAGACTCAAAACTGTAATACCAAATATCCTACATCCAGACAGTGGAATACTACTCAACAATAATTGTTTTAAAAAAATTATTGATTCACCCAACAATTTGAATGAATCTCAAGGAAATAATGCAAAGTTAAAAAAATCCAATCTAGGCTGGGCGCGGTGGCTCAAACCTGTAATCCTAGCACTCTGGGAGGCCGAGGCGGGCAGATTGTTCGAGCTCAGGAGTTCAAGACCAGCCTGAGCAAGAGCGAGACTCCATCTCTACCAAAAATAGAAAGAAATTAATTGGACAGCTAAAAATGCATAGAAAAAATTAGCCGGGCATGGTGGCGCATGCCTGTAGTCCCAGCTAGTCGGGAGGCTGAGGCAGGAGGATCGCTTGAGTCCAGGAGTCTGAGGTTGTTGTGAGCTAGGCTGACGCCACGGCACTCACTCTAGCCAGGGCAACAAAGTGAGACTCTGTCTCAAAAAAAAAACAAAAAAAAAATCCAATCTCAAAAGTATACATACTGCATGATTCCATTTATATAACGTTTGTGAAATAACATAATTATAGAGACGGAGAATAGGTTAGTGGTTGCTAAGGGTTACAGATAGAGACTGGAGGCACAGGTGTGGCTATAAACAGATAGCATGAGGAAGCCTTGGAGTGATGTCGCATCCCAGTATCTTGGTTGTGGAGGCGGTTACACAAGGTTTCCCATGTGACAAAATTGTGTAGAACAACACACACAGACACACACACGCATACGTGCATTTATACCTGGTGAGATCTGAATAAGCTCCGTGAATGGAACCAACACCAACTTCCCAGCTGATACTGTGTTATATTTACGCAGGACGATGACACAGGGGAGGCCGAGTAAGGGTGCAGGGACCTCCTGCACATTTCCCATGCAACTTCCTGTGAATCCACAATTATTTCAAAACAAAAAGTTATCTTTTAAAAAAACATATAAAGGTGATCATTTCCACACTCAAATGTGTGAAGAAAAGGCTGCTGCGTGTTTGTCTATGACTCATTTGACCTTGCCCTCAAGTCCTCCACTGCAGGACAGCAAGAGAGAAAAACATTAAATTTTCTAATTTAAAGTACTTAGATTTTTTCTGGCTTAAAAGGATAGTCATACAGGATCCATATTTTTTTAGAGATGATACTAAAATATGTAGGAATTAAAGTGATGTAATACCTGGGATTTGCTCCAAAATGTTTTTAAAAGAAAAGAAAGGAAAAAGAAAGAAGAGAAAATGACAGGTGGGGTGAACATGAAAAAGTCTAGGTCATTCCAGAAGCTAGGTACAGGTGATCCATTAGACTGTTTTCTTAACTTTTTGTGTGATGTTTGAAAACATTAACTAAATAATTTTCTTTTATAAAAAATCCATTAAACTGTGCAATTGAGGAGCCCCCACCTAACCTTCAACAGGCAGCATTAACTCTGGAACATGCTGACAGACTTAGAGCACGTATCAAGAGCAGAATCTAATCGAATTCTATACATGTTTTCGAAGTGACAATATCGTCAGTCAGAATCACATGCTCGTGGAACTAATGTCAGTATTTGGCAGTAACTAGCTACATGAATGGTCTTTTCACGTGTAAGTACGTAAAACCTTACTCCAAGTCAGCACTGAGAGAGGGACCGATTCTGGTGGTAGAGACGCTAACTTTGAACTCCAGCTAAGCGAAAGGTCATTCTCCTCAATAAAGAATTCCATGCTTCTTGTTAGTAGAACTGTATTACAGAACACTATGTTTCTAATTTGGTCAATAAAAAGTTTGTAGAAATTTGTTTTTTCTCTTGTCATTGAAGTAACTACATAATGCTCTCAATATCACCTCTCGCCTCCCAGAGCCTAAAATATTTCCCACCCGAGCTTTCACAAAGTTCGCTGCCCCTGCTTCCGAGCGTGGTTTCATTTGTGACGGGATAGCATCGCACGGACAGAGTCTGGGTCCCAAGCAAAGCTGTAAAAGTCACCCGCTGGCCCGTGTCCAGCTCTACGCTCTCATGCAGCGGAGGTGTGGCCGCCCCTCGCCCCCGCCCCTCTGCGCACAGCGAGGCCATGCGGGGCTCACACCTGGAGGAGGCCCAGGCAGAGGCGCTCTCGGGAGCGTGGGAGGAGGCGGCCTCCGCCCTGCCCCCGAGCCTGGTCCAGCCCTTCCCCCACCTCCCTGCCACGCCCCCCATTCGTCCTCCTGGGCCATCACAGCGCCCTCTAGCGGCGTCCCTTGTTTTCGGGCTTAGGCTCTGTTATGGACAGAATGTTGTGTGCCCTAGATTGACATTTAATGCAATCCCCAGTGTGGCTGTATTTGGAGTGGGGCCCCCAAGGAAGTATGATGTTAAGGTTAAATGCGGTCATAAAGGTGGGGTCCTGACCTGGTAGGATTAGTGTCCTTACAAGAAGAGACACCTGAGAGCTCGGCCTCCCAGGAAGGGCCAGGCGAGCCCACGGCAAGAAGGCGCCTTCTGCAACCCCCAGGGCCGTCTTCACCAGACAGCCACCTGCTGGCACCTCGCTCTTCGGCGTTCGCGTCCTCTACTCCCCGCGCAGCCTGAGGTACTTTGCTATGGCAGTCTAAGCACGCTACCGGCCACTCACTCATCGCGCCACTGCCACAGCGAGTTACCTAAAATACTTCAAAACCAAACACTTCAATATGTAAAACGTTGCTGTTGTTCCTCGTGGCTTGACAAATAAGATCTAAGCTCCTTATCCTGAAAGCCAAACTATTGCCAGCACAGCTGCCCCCCTTTCCATAGCCCCCTGCAGCCAGGGGAGGCTCTTCCCCCATTCCTCCTCCTCCAGCCACCTTCTCCTCTTGTCCGGGTCCCACCCAGCCTCAGGGCGAGCCCAAGTCCAAGGCTTCTTCCGTGACTCTTTGCTCCCAACCCAGAAAGGCATCCCTCTGCCCTGCAATGCCGTGCATCTGTGTTCCTTCCCTTCTGCGCTGAATTGCACTCTCTGTGTCTATTTCTTAAACTGCCTCTGACACGCACACCTCACCCTTCAGGAGACCACACAGTTCAGAAGTCAAACAATGTCTAATTAGAGTTTTTAATTTTCACTAAGTAGCTAGCACAAAAAATGAGCATTCAGTAAATATCTGACAGAAGAAAATTACATTATTTAAATAACCATATTAAACATTTTCTCATTATTTATGACATGTAAGTAGGCTGCAACAAACTGATCAATATGGGCTGAACGCTCACTCTGCCCCCGATCCCACACCCCGGAAAGAGCAGAGCGCAAGGGTTGGCCCCGGGAGGGCTCTCGTTCAGCCCCCGGCAGTCTCCAGGAGACAAAGAGGGAACCTACAGAGATGGCTTCTCCGGGCCCAAAGCCCTTTTCTGCTTGTAAATAATAAATGATATGAGACCTTTCTTCAACGTTTCGCTTAAAGAGTCAGACTCAGAGTATCAGTGTGCACGGGCCTATTACTCAGGATCTTCTTAGTCGGTGGTTTCTTGCTCCCCCTCCCCTTCCAGGACAGAAATGAGCCTTGATCATTTAACCTTCCATCATGTAAGGGGTGATATTGAAATCCATACACTTAAATATAGCACTCCAAGGACATCCAAAATCTCCCTGTTATGAATTTCTGACAAATCAGCATACACTGTTCTCCAAGAAGAGGCAGAGAACAACCTCTTTATTTACGGCCATCACCCATGTCTAATCGGGAACAGAACATTAGCCCCCAGTTTTTCAGACTCTTTCCTTGAAGTCTTGCTGGGTCTGACATTGTCCTCACTCACCATCCATGCAATTTTTTGTTAGGAAATAAAAGAACATTCTGACTTTCCCTTCGCCTGGGATCTATAATTAGAATAGCTCCCAAATCTTGAATCCCACATCGACGCTTTGCACAAGTAGATTTATCTGATCACCACCTCAATCAAGAACCACACCTATTCCATCTCCACAGAGAACTCTCTGTGTCACCCCTTTGCAAACACGCCTGCCCCATCCCCAACCAGACCTAACACCTGACAACCACTAACCTATTTTCCATTTCTATAATTCTGTCATTTGAGAAAGTTACATAAAAGGAATTACAGAGCACGTGAACTCTTGATATTGACTTTTTCACTCAGTGTACCTCTCTGGAGGCTGATCCATGATGCTGCACGTGTCATTAGTTCATTCCTGTTTATTGCCAGTCCGTGTTCCAGGTGTGGATGTACCATTGCTTATTTAACCATCACCTCTGAGGGATGCTTTGGTTGATTTCAGTTTGGGGCTACGACAGCTAAAGATGCTGTGTGGAGCTGTGCACAGGTTTTTGTGTTGACATAAGTTGTCATGTCTCAGAGTTAAATGCCCAGGAGTGCATGCATTGATGGGTTACATGGAAAGTGTATGCTTAGGTTCTTTTTAAGAAAGTGCCAAACTATTTCCCAGAGTGCCTGCACCGTTTTACATTCCCACCAGCAACATATGAAACATCCAGTTTCTCTGCATCCATGGCTGTATTTAGTACTTTCAGTATTTTTTTTTAATTTTAGTTGTTCTAATAGGTGTATAGTGGTATCTCGCCATGATCTTAGTATTGATACCCCTAAAGCTAGTGATGTCGAACATCTTTTTGTGTCCTCATTTAACACCTGTATCTCCTCTTTGGTGAAATTTCTGTGTCTTTTGCCCATTTTCTAATTGGATTGTTTGGTGTTTTTACTGTTGAGGTTTGACAGTACTTCATATATTCTAGATGTCTTTCTCACATATGTGGTTTTTAAATATTTTCTCATAATCCACAGCTTTTCTTTTCATCCTCTTAACAAGTTCTTTTGCAGAACAAAAGATTTTCATTTTGATGAAGACTGGTTTATCAGTATCAACATTTTTCTTTTATGGTTCATGATTTTGACGTCATATCAAAGATTTCTTCACTAAGCCCACAGCCTGAAAATTTTCTGCTGTATATTATCTTCTAAAATTCTACAGTGTTATATCTATGCTTCATTTTGAATTAATTTTTATATAAAGTGTGAAATTTAGATCAAAGTTCATGTTTTTTGCCTACATTCAATTACTCCAGTACCATTTATCTTCTTCCACTGGGGGAATTGCTTTTTACCTCAGTGGGCCATACTTGCCTGTGTGTTTTCTGGGTTCTCTATTCTGTTCACTTGACCTCTGTGTCCAACCCGCTGTCAATATCACTCAGCATTGACCTCTGGAGCTATGTAATAAGTCTTAAAATAAGGTAGACTGACACCTCCCATTATGTTCTTCTTTTTCAAAATCATTTTAGCTATTCTAGTTCCTTTGTGTTTGCATATAAATTTTAGAACAATGATGTTTATATCTAAAAAAATATTGTGAATATTTTGATAGGAATTGCATTAACCCTAGATACGAATTTAGGGAGAACTGGCATCATTACAATGCTGAGTCTCCCAATCCACAATTAAGGCATGCTGAGCCGTATGTGTAGACCTTTTTTGGTTTTTTCCATAAGTATTTTGTAGTTTTCAGCATACAAGTTCTATACAATGTTCTGTTAAATTTATACATAAATATATCATTTTCTTTGGAACAATTATATATTAAAATATTTTTTATTTTGGAGGTGGGTTCATCTTGTGTTCTGTGACCTTGCTGAACCACTTCTTAGTTTTAGGAGGTTTTGTGTGTTCATTGAGATACTCTATGTCAGAAGTTTTATTAGAGATGGTTTTATTTCTTTCTTTCATATCGCTGTGACTTTTATATCTTTTTCTTGTCTTATTGCATTGACTAGAACTTCCAGGATTATGCTTACTAACGTGGCTAGAATGAACACCCTTACCTTGTTCCTAATCTTAAGCGATTAGTCTTTCACCCTCTGGTGATATGTTAGCTTTGTTAATGTTCTTTATCAAGTGGAAAAAGTTCCCCTCTAATTCTATTTTTGAGAGATTTTTTTTTCTTTTTGTCATGAATAGGTATTGTATTCTGATAAATGCTTTTTCTGCATCCGTTGATATGATCACGTAATTTTTTTCTTTAGCCTGTTGATATGGTGGATTTATACTGGTTGACTTTCAAATATTGAACCAACTTTGCATTCTTGGGATAAAACCCATTTGACCACAGTGTACAATTCTTTTGATATATTGCTGAATTTATGTGCTAAAATTTTGTTGAGAATTATGACATCTATGTCTGCCAGGGACATTAATCTGTAGTTTTTTTTTTTAGTTGTCTTTGGTTTAGGTAACATAATAATACAGACCTCATAGGATGAATTGGGAAGTGCTCCTTCCTCTGCTATTTTATTTTCCGGAAAAGCTTATGCAGACTATGAAGCTATGCAGCTTATGAATTTAATTACAGTACAGTTTCCTTAATAGTTATAAGAGTATTTAAATTATCTATTTCATATTGAGTGAATTCTGGTAGTTTGCTTTTCAAAGAATAGATCTATGTCATTCAGGTTGTTGAAGTTCAGTGTGTAGAATTTTTATTTTTATTTTTTTCTCCTTTTTATGTCTGCAAGGTCTGTACTGCAAGGTAAGGGTGTTCATTCTAGCCACTGTTATTAAGCATAATCCAGGAAGTTCTAGCCAATGCAATAAGGCAAGAAAAGGATATAAAAGTCACAGCGATATGAAAGAAAGAAATAAAACCACCTCTAATAAAACTGCTGACATAGAGTATCTCAATGAACACACCAAAAACTCCTAGAACTAACAAGTGGTTCAGCAAGGTCACGAGGTCACTCTGCTTCATTTCTGATATTGGTAATTTTTGTCCTCTCTCTTTGTGTATTTCTCAGACTTGCTATGTAAGTTTTCTTGTTCTTTTCAGAGAACCACCTTTTTGTTTCATGGATTTTCTCTATTGTGTTTGTTTTCAATTTCAATTCAACCGTAATGTCTTTTTAGTCTCCCCCACTTATAATTTCCTTAAAATGTTTCTCTACTTACATTTAAAAATACATTAGACAATGTTATAGTTTTTGTTCCATCTATCAAACATAATTTAGAAAAAAAATCGGAAAAGGAATATGTTTTGCTGTTTCCATTCTTCTTTTTTTCAAGAACAATGTTCAAGGATCCCTTCTTTTATCATTTCCTTTCCTTTTAGAGAATTTCCTGTACTCTTTTTTTTAGAGTAGGTATACTAATGACAAATTCTCATAGTTTTCCTTCATTTAAGAAAGTCTTGATTTTACTTTCTTCACAAAGGATGCAGAATTCTGGGTGCACAGTTCTCTTTTAACACTAGAAAAATTCTGTGCCACTTCTTCCTGGCTTCCATGGGTCTACTGAGAAATTTGCTGTTGTTTCAATTGTTTTTCTCATATAAATAATGTGTTGTCTCTCACTGCTTTCAATATTTTTTCTTAATCTTTAGTTTTTAGAAGTTTGACTAGCATTGTTTTGGTGTGAATTTTGAAGGGGCAGTAAATCCTACTTGGGGTTCACTCAGCTTCTTGAATCTTTGACTTTTACCAAACTTAGGAAATTTTCAATCATTATTTTTTCAAATAGTATTTTACCTCTGCTGTCTTTCTCCTTTCCTTGCACTCCAATGACAAAAAAGTCAGATCTTGCTTTTAGCTTTTTAATTTTTGCCTATTTTCTACTGTTCAGATTGGGTAATTTCTATTGTTCTGTTTTCAAGATCAAGTGATTCTTTCCTCTGTGCTCTTTATTCTGCTACTGTGCCAAACTTTTTGTTATTTTCAGTTTTTATGTTTTTTGGATCTAAAATTTCCATTTGGTCTTCTTTATATCTTCTGTTTACTTGCTGAAATGTCTCATTTTTAAATTTGTTTCCAGTATATTTATAAGTGCTCACTTCTCATTGCCCAAGCATTTTTGTGATGGTTGATTTTAAATCTTTATCAGATAATTCTGGCATCTCCATGTTGGCATCTGTGGATTGTCTTTTCTCATTCATGTTGTGATCGTCTTGACTCTTGTTAGGATAAGTAATTTTTTTAAATTAAAATCTGGACATTCAGAGATTATATTATGAGACTCTGGATCTTGTTTAAATAGTTTGGTCTAGCAGGTCTCCTCTGATACCACTCCTGTAGGGGAAGGAGGGATGCCATTGCCAGATGAACCAAAGTCCAAGCTCTCCACTTGGCCTCCATCGACTCCTGAGGAAGTGGGGAGAAGATGTCCTCATTACTTCTTAATAGGGATGGGCTTCAGGCTCCCCACCAAGCCTCTGCTGATACCACCCTGAATGGGAGAGGAAGGGGTGTGTCATTACTAGTGGGCAGTAAGTCCAGGCTCCCCATGGTACCCACTGATAACCACAGGGACAGGGGACTTCATTTCTCCTCCCCCTGTGAGGCTCTATAATCATCTTCTCTGACACGACCCTAATAAGCAGATTGGAATGCTTCTGTATAGCCTGGAGAGGGTAGAACAGTCTGGGTTCCTCACAGCCTTTGCTGGTATCATGGAGGTAGAAGCCACAGGGATTTTTCCTGTGGTGTTTAGCTGCACTACAGCAGCAGTTTTGCAAAAGAGTTTTGTCTTGCTAGGCTGTCCACTTCCTGAGCCTGCCCAGGCAGAACAGACGTTCCTTGGAGCCCTTTTTCCCTATACCCACGGGTGTTTCCAGGTTTCCAGCTTCACCCATAACCAGTCTGGGATATGTGAGGGAAATTAAAACCCAAACAACTGCTATGTCCTTTTAACGGTTTCAAGGTGACAGATAGATAAGTAGATATATATTCATATTCCAGTGTTTTTAGCTGTGTTTAGCCAGAGGAATAGGTAAAAGTGAGTCTACTCCCTCTTACCAGAAGCAGAAGTCCTCTCCGCCTAACAACCTTCTCTACTCTTCATTTGGGCTGGAATGCTTTTTGTAAGGAAACCCCATTGTCATCCCTAAATAGAAAGTATTTCTGTTGTTGAGGCATTTTTTTCATTCTGAAGCTGCAGGTTATGGATGACTATTGGGTAGGAAAAGAGGGACATGAGTGAGTCAGCTAAAATAACCTGGAGGGGAACGCGGCCTCTTCAGGCTGAGCGTGCACTGTTGACCTCTGCTTAGCTGATGAGCTAAGAACGAGAACCCTCCGCCACCATCACCTTGTAATGGCCATAATCTTTTCAGAAGTTTCAAAGAGGGAAATATTTTTGAACAGCAAAATACAGAGAGCCTCTGTGAACTTTAGGAGGGGCTTATATGCAAGGGTTTGCCATGGAGGAAGACTAGGTGGGAGCAGAAGCAAGTTTCATCCCAAGCATAAAATGAACCCCTCATAACTGACTATGGAGTGTATTTTAGGCAAATTAAAACATACTAAATAGAAATAAGTTTTCCAGGGTCCATAGCCCAAATATATATATATATATATATATATATATATATATATATATATATATATATAGATAATTATATCTATTAAGGCCGTCAGCTGATTGGATGAAGCTCAGCCACATTAGGGAGAGCAATCTTCTTTATTCAGCTGAATTCAAGTGTTAATATCAGACAGAAACACCCTCACAGACATGCCCAGAATAATGTTTGACAAAGTATCTGGGCACCCCATGGCCCAGTCAAGTTGATACATAAAATTAAACATCACAGTCCTTTTCATATATACTTAGAAATAAAATTGCTGGATTATATAACTATATGTTTAACTATCTGAAGAACTACCAGACTGATTTGCAAATCAACTCCACGATTTTATGTTCCCTCCAGCAATACGTGAGGGCTCCAATTTCTCTACAGACTTGCCAAAATTTCTTCTTTTTTTAAATTGTTATTGTCATACTAATAAGTGTAAAGTTGTATCTCATTTTGGCTTTGATTTGCATTTCCCTGATGGCAAAAAATATTAAGCATCTTTTCACAGCTTATTATTTATTTGTATATAGTCTTTGTAAATTACCTGTTTAGATCCTTCACCCATTCTTAATTTGGTTATTATCTTTTTATTATGGGGTGGTTAATAGTTCTTTATATATTCTATATACAAGTTATTTATCAGGTACATGATTTTCAAAAATTGTCTCTAATTCTGTGGGTTGTCTTTTCACTTTTTTTGATAATGTCCTTTAAAACACAGAAGTTTTAATTTTGATGATGACCAGTACAATGATTTTTTTTCCTTGTGTTTTTGATATCATGTCTAAAAGACCATTGCATAACCCAAGTATATAACATTTTTGCCTATGGGTTCTTCTAAAAGTTTTACAGTTTAGCTTTCACATTAGGTCTTTGATTCATTTTTTGTTATTTTGTATATGATTTGAGGGAGGGGTCAAATTTCATTTTTTTGCATGTGGATAAACATTTATCAGCATCATTTGTTGAAAAGATTGTTTTTTCCTTCATTGATTTGTCTTGATACCCTTGTTGAAGATCAATTGACCATAAAAGTGAGGGTTTATTTCTGGACTTTCCATTCTATTCTATTGACCTGTATGTCTATCCTTAGGATGGTAAAACACTTTCTACTAAGTTTTGATGTAGCGAAGTATGCGTCCTCCAAGTTTGTTCTTTTTCAACATTGTTTTGGCTATTTTGGATGCCTTGAATTTCTACATGAATTTTAGAATCAGCTGGTCAATTTCTGTCAAGCAGTCAGTTGGGATTTTGATAGGAATTTAATTGAGTCTACAGATCAGTTTTGGGGAGTATTGTCATCTTAATGTTAAGTCCTCCAGTTCATGAATATGGGATGTCTTTCCATCTATTTAGATTTTCCTTAATCTTTTTTCAGTAATGTTGGATAGTTTTAAGTATACAAGTCTTGCACTTCTTTGGTTAAATTTCTAAGTATTTTATTCTTTTTGATGCTGGTGCAAATCAAAAGTCAATCAAAGAAAACTTAATTTATTTTTGGTTTCCTCATTGCTACTGCATAAAAATACAGTTGATCTTGTATGCTGCAACCTTGCTGAACTTGTTTATTAGTTCTAATAGTTTTTCAGTGGCTACTTTAGATTTTCTATACATAAGATTTTGTCATCTGCAAATAGGGATGCTTTTTACTTTCCAATCTGGATGTCTTTTATGTCTTTTTCTTGCCTTGCTAGAACCTCCAGTACAATGTTGAATAGTGATGAGAGTGGACATTTTTATCTCGTGCCTGATCTCGGGGAGAAAGCATTTAGTCTTTCACTATTAAGTATGACACGAGCTGTGAGTTTTCGTACATAGTTACCTTCTAGTCTTAGTTTATTGGGTGTGTTTTATCAGGAAAGGGTGTTTAATTTTGTCATTCACTTTTTCTGAGTCTATTAATATGATCATGTGGGTTTTGGCCTTTATTGACGTAGTGCATTACATTAACTGATTTTCAGATGTGAAACCAGAATTGCATCCCTGGAATAAATCCCACCTGGACATGGTGTATAATCCTTTTAATTATTGTTGGATTTAATTTGCTATTATCTTGTTGAGTTTGGGGGCTTTTTTTTTTCATCTGTGTTCATAGGAAATCTTATTCTGCACTTTTCTTTTTTTCTGATTTCTTTGTATGGCAAGTATAAGGGTAATCCCAGACTCATAGAATGAGTTGAAAGGGGTTCTTCCTCTTCTATTTTTTGGAGTAGCTAATTAATAATTGGCATTAATTCTTCTTTAAATGCTTGGTAGAATTCACCAGTGAAGCCATTTAGTTCTTGCCTTTTCTTTGTGAGGAGTTTTTTTTTATTACTGATTTAATCTCTTCATTCGTTACAAAATATAATATTATTAGCTATGGGCACTTTGTATATAGTAGATATCTACATATAGTACACTATATGTATAGTTGGTCTCGAGAATTACTTATCTTGCGTAGCCGAAACTTTGCACCCTTTGACTATCACCTTCCCTTATCCCAACCCCCCAGTCCCTGACAACAACCATTCTACTCACTACTTCTGTGATTTTAACTATTTTACACTACACATATGAGTGAGATCATGCAGTATTTGTCTTTCTGGGTATGGTTTATTTCACTTAGCATAGTATTCACTTAGCAAATGGCAGGGTTTTCTCCTTTTTAAAGACTGGATAACATTCCATTGCATGTCTATGTCACATTTGCTTTATCCATTAATCCATCATTGGACACGTAGGTTACTTCCTATTGTGAATAATGCTGCAATGGACATGGGAGTGCAGGTATCTCTTCGAGATATTGATTTTAATTCTTTTGATAAATACCCAGAAGAAGGATTCGAAGATCGTATGATTGTTCTATTTTTCACTTTTTGAGGAACCTCCGCATTGTTTTCCGTAATGACCGTACCAACACACATTCCCACCAAAGGTGTGCAGAGTTCCCTTTCTCCGTGTCTTCATTTGTTTTGTGCAGCTACAGCAGAATACCCCAGGCTGGGTAATTTGTGAGGAACAGAATCTACTGGCTCATAGTTCTGGAGCTTGGAGGTCCAATATTAAGACGCTGGCATCTGGTGCAGGCCTTCTTGTGGGTCTATGATGTGACAGAACACAGAGGGCAAAGAAAGGGTGAGAGGGGCCAAACCTGTCCTTTTATAACAGGATGAGTCCCACCTATGAGGGTGGAGCCTTCGTGACCCAATCACCTCCCAAAGGTCCCCCCTCTTAATGCTATTATGATGGCAACACTGGAGGGGACAGATATTCAAACCACAGCACTCCGCATCCTCACCAACCCTTTTTATCTTTGGGTTCTTTTAATAATAGCCATCCTAACAGGAGGGAGGCGATATATCACCATGGTTTGGATTTCCATTTCCGTGATCATTAGTAATGTTGAACATTTTTCATATACCTGCTGGGTATTTGTATATCTTCTCTGGAAAGATGTCTACTCAGGTCCTTTGTCTATTTTCTAATTTGATTTTCTTTACTAGTGAGTTCTATGAGTTCCTTATATATTTTGGATATTAACTCCTTTTCACATATATGATTTGTAAATATTTTCTCTCATCCTGTATGTTGTCTTTTCATTTTGTTGATGGTTTCCTTTGCTGTGCAGAAGCTTTATAATTTGATATAATCTCACTTATTTATTTTTGCCTCTGTTGCCTTTGCTTTTGGTGTCATACCCAAAATATTATTGCCAAGACCAACATGAAAGAGTTTTTCCCTATGTTTTCTTCTAGGAGTTTTATAGTTTCATATCTGATGTTTAAGTCTTTAATTCATTTTCAGTTAATTTTTGTATATGGTTTGAGATAAGGGTTCAATTCATTCTTTTGCATGTGGATATCCAGTTTTTCCAACAGCAGTTACTAAAAACTACCCTTTTCCTATGTTGTGTTATTGGCACCCTTGTCAAAGATCAGTTAACTGTATACGCATGGCTTTATTTCTGGGTGCTCTATTCTGTTTCATCCTTTTATGCTGGTGTCATACCATTTTGATCACTATAGCTGTGTAATGAAGTTTGAAATCACAAAGAGTGATACTTCCTGCTTTGTTCTTCTTGCTCAAGATTGCTTTGGTTATTGGGGTCTTTGTGGTTCTACATAAATTCAAGAATTGTTTTTTCTATTTCTGTGAAAAACATCATTGGAATTTTTGATAGGGGTTTCACTGAATCTGTGGATCACTTCAGGGAGTATGAACATTTTAACAATATTAATTCTTTCAATTCGTGAACACAGGACATCATTCCACTTGTTTGTGCCTTCTTTAATTTCTTTCATCAATGACATATAATTTTCAGGGCACAGATCTTTCACCCCCAGTGCACCCCAGCCATGCTGCAGCAGGGGGAAGTGGGATTGGCAGGACCAGCTAGGAACCGGCACGTTACTGTGCATTAATACTCGGCTGTGCATTAATATCATCTCTGTAGCTTCTAAAAGTGCCAACGCACCAGCCCCACCCCAGAGCTCTGGCTCACCCAGTGAGCAGGTGAGTCTGGACATCCTATTATCTTAAGTTCTCAAGGTGATTCTAAGGTGCAGAGTTCAGAGCCAGGCACAATGCAATGTACCGTATGAGGGTGTGGCTGCTGAGGAGCTGAGGCCGCCAAGCCACACTTGCTCCAGTTCACAAGTTGTCTAGTCAACTACCTGATGGCCCCACCAGCCTTGCTAATCACCCAGCCTTGTTAATCACACTGCCTGTCAGACCAGGTCCTTTCAGATATTGGTGTTGATCTTCCCCAGGGCCAGTGCTTTACCCTGCAGCACCCCAGCCCCACAAACTTCCAGCTGCACCTTCCGGAAGCAGAGATTCCCCTTTCTGGAAGGGCATGTCAAGAGGCCAAACTAGGGCAATCAAACTAAATTTAGGATGCACCACGGTGGCCAATCAGAATGGGAGCATCATGAATGAGTACCAAAATCTGTAATGCCCAAATTCCAAGAATCCAAATCAGATTCTGATTACACATGGCTCACCCTGCTCATATGCCCACGGACGAAACCTTTCTCTCCCATCTGACCTGCCGTCCCATCCCTGTTTGCTTGGACTCATAAAGGCAGTTGCCTGAGCCCATTTGTAGTAGCAGGTAAGGGCTGTCGGCAGGGCTCACCTGTAGGCATGAGCGAGCCACATGGAGTTCCCATGTGCCATCTGTCCCTCGCGCATGCTTGATGAGCGACAGAACACAGAGAAGAGCACTTAGCAACAGGGCTGGGGGTCCAGCCCACACCCACATCCACAATATGTGCATTTTCTTTTTTCTTCTTCTAAACAGACGATCTGTTTGCCTGGATCCAACAGCTGAATCCCCAGGAAGCAGAAAAGGATTTTTGTCACATGGATAAAATAAACCCACTACATTGGTGCCACCACAGTGCAGTCAACTCCCGACGTCCACATTCTCACAGATCACAGGCTTTTTGAGAAGGTGAGCGCCATGGTCCTTGGATGGAGGAGCAATGTGAGTGTTTCTCGTTCCACCCCCGGTAGGCACCGACACTGGAAAACGTGGCTAAGGGGGGTGCTTGGCAAGCCGACACCGCACACTTCATCCCTTTCGCAGGCTGCTCTCTTCCCACGCCTGCGTCCTGGCCTGGCTGCCATCCCGTGTGGAGGCAGGGCTTGCTGAGCAGAGCTGGCGCTACTGGCGCCTGGCTGCCTGGCCTCGGCTGCATCCAGCAACAGAGGTGTAGTTTGATGGGCTGCACTTCTGGGGATTATTTGGAAAGAGAGGAAGAAGGAGGGGGCAAAAAGAGCTCCAGTTGTCTCTGGTAGGGCCCAGGTTATGTTCAAAGACGGAAACAGGACCTGGGCTTGGAGGATGAGCTGATCATGAAGCGCCTGCTGTAAGTGATGCAGCAGACAGCGCTGGACACTTGGAGGGCAGGGGCCAGGGGCGATTTTTACAGTCAGAGGAATCGGCTGAAGGATCGTGGAGAGGACAGCACGTATTGCACCGACTCGGCTGGAAGACTGCGGGCGCCTCCCTGCTCTAGCTCTCCCCTGACGCCTTGCAGTCCTTGTCCCATTCCTCAGGCGGCTACCGGCCAGGAGACTCGACAGAAATCTGCTCAGAACCACTTACGATTTAAATTGCAAACTCAGGCTATTTGCTCAAAGTTGTCCTGCAAGGTAATTGAAGACAGCGACACTAGTCAGAGTCCCGCACGCTGTGTGTCTATTCCTCTGGGTTAATGATTCAGAAACTGCTGAATTGTCGTAAGCTTTAGAACTTGGCTCTGCCCCTCCCCATCCCGGCTCGCTTACAGATCTGTCTGAACTGTCCCAAATCCTGCGCTCCAGCCCTTCCTTCTCCTTCACAATCTGACTTCCTGAAAGACTCGCTCACGTGGGCTTTTCCATGTCCTCACTTGCTGGGTCCTCTCCACTGCCCAGAGCAGCCCACACCATGGCACCTGCCACCTTCATTCTGGGGGCCCTAGGGACACACTCTTGGGCCCTCGCAGCTCCTCAGGGTCCACTCTTCCCACTTCCAGAAGCACCTCCACTGAGCGCTGGGGCGCCAGGGTGCTCTGCAGCCCGGCCCAGCTCCTCCTGCTGGACCTCCTTTGCTGGCCCCAACACAGCACACTGCAGCACCTCTGCCTTCCATTCAAGCCCCATAGCCCTTCCTGCCACAGACCATCGTCTCCTCCCAGGTGCCATCAACATGCTCAGAACTCCCAGTGAAGTCTCCCGTCCAAAACAACCCCTCTGAAGCCAGATGTGTGCAGAAAGCTCCCACTGAACAGCTCCTCCTGGGGACCCAGGGGCATATGCCAGGCCAGACTCGTCACCTGCACTCCACAGCCTGCTCCTTGCTGCACAGCATGCTGCATTCCAGAACCTAGGAGCTGTCACTGCCAAGTCCCCCTCCTTTGTCACACAATTCCGCCAGCCCCACATCTGCCATCCCTCCTGTTGTGCCAACGTTGTACACGGTCCCCTGCTGCGCCCTTGCCCTGCAACCTCCACACGCACAGAGTGATTTTCCAAAATCACACCTGGCATGTGTTTCCCATGCTAAAAATAATAGTAGTACCAAAATGAAATAAAAATAAAATCTTTAATGGCTTCCCATTGCTCTTATAATAAAAATCAAAGCCTCTAACAGGACCTGAAGTGGCCCTGCTATGTCTGTCTCTGCATGGCTGTATCCTCCTGCCCCTCCCTGCATGGGGCAGCCCGGCGTGGGCAGAAGGCGGCAGGAAGGTCGCTGCCAGGTGGGCAGTGGAGGCGCTGCAGCCGCCAGCCTCCTCTCAGCGACTTCACAGGACTTCCTTTCACGGCTTCTCATTATTCTTGACTCATCTTACATTTTAGAATAGGTGGCCTGGGATTGCGTCTCGTCTCAGTATGATAGGTGAGATAAAAAATAAGAAACAGACACATGGAGAATAAACTCCCGGAAACTCTTGCAGCGTTTCCACTTACCCACTACGTGGTCAAAATCCCTTATATGAAGACATACCTGACATTCCTCTGAGAGTCGAGAGTCAGATTCTTAAGTCGAGGTTCCAGCTGGTCTACTTTTATTGGTGCTATAATGGAAATCATGTAACTCATAGTGTTTAATTTTTATCTCTGTCAATCTGTCTACTTTGGTTGCTAGCCATTTCAAAGCTGAACTAAGGCAGAGAGCAGCAAGTATTAGTATCTCTAGACTATGATTATATCCTCCTTTCCATTCTTTTTGAGACGAAGTCTCACTCTGTCTGTCACCCAGGCTGGAGTGCCGTGACATCATCACAGCTCACTGCAGCCTTGAATTCCCAGCCTCAAACGATCCTCCCACCTCAACCTCCCAGAGTGCTGGGATTACAGGCGTGAGCCACCGCGCCCAGCCTATCCTTTTTTTAATGGTCCTATCATATGTGACTTTTAGTGTAGGCAACTTCCAATCCTAATTTTAAAGTACTGGGTAATAATTAAATTATGTGGCATATTTGCAAAGGAGTAACCTACAGAATGTAGATCTAAAGAAAACCTAGAAAGCAGAAGGAAGCCGGCACTCCCTGCACCCACAGCCCAAGAGAGTCCAGAGCCCAGGAGAAAGGCAATGCCGCAGGTCCCCAGGCCACGCCCACTGGCCCGTGAGGGGAGGGGCAGCGCTGTGAGGGGAATCTGGCCCTCGGGAGGACTCCGGGATCGCCGGCGTGGTGGTGGCAGGAAGAGAGGGAAAGGCACAGCGCCCTCGCCGGAGCAGATTCAGGTGCCCCAGGCAAAAGAGTCATCGCAGCACCATTCGGAGACTTTACACACTATATTGTATTTCTAAGCTGCATTCAGGCCAGTGAATAAATTATCACAGAAACATTTGGAGCAATGAAGCCAACTGGAGTCATCCTGAAATAGGAACTTTTTTAAACCTTAAGGGGAAAAAACTATATAAATTATTAAAAACCTGAAAATACATAAATGCCCCTTTAAAAGAATCAGTGCTTTTTTCAAAAACCATGTAAAAGCAGAGCCAGAATAAAAGTAGCTGTTCGAAGTGTTAGGGCAGCACGAGTTTTTACAGAGCTCCCTAGATTGAGAGCTGCGAAATATGAGAGCCACTCCCTGTTGCTTTACCAACGAGCTAACCTCTTCCAGACTGAAAGTTCATTCCTACCTCTCTTCCTTCTACTGCCAGATTCAGACTCAAACTTGAATTAAGGGAAGAATCACTCCCACCGCTGCACCCCGGGTGCGGCTCACCAGAAACCCTGCTCAGTGGAAGCAGCCAGCCCGTCAGCGGCCCTGCCTGCGTGCAGTCTTATGAGCTCATCGGGGACCCCAGCAGCCCTCCAAACGTGCTCCCCACGTTACAGATCAGGAAACTGAAGCACAGAGAGGTTGAGAAATGTGCCCAAAGTCACACAGCAAGTAAGCAGCAGAACTGAGACGCAACCCAGTCCAGTCACTGGACGCTCTTCCTCTGCTCTGCTCTTTCTGAGCGCTGCCCTCCGCCTGGTCTGGTCCCAGGACAGGCTCTGGCACTCTGGCATCAGCATTTATATCTCAGGGTAATTTTTAGTCAGTATCAGCACCCGAACCCATAATGTATGCATTGTTC
This sequence comes from Avahi laniger, assembly GCA_963575035.1. Classification (NCBI taxonomy): domain Eukaryota; kingdom Metazoa; phylum Chordata; class Mammalia; order Primates; family Indriidae; genus Avahi; species Avahi laniger. Next base: position 33,122 of record CAUYSK010050830.1, on the reverse strand, counting down.
GTCTAATCATGAAAATAAAGAATCGTGAAACTCTGAGGCCGGAATGGCTCCAAGCGATCCCCGAGTACAGCAACTTCCGTTTAAAGAAGTGCAGTCTGAGGTCCAAAAGGGTAACGCCTTGCTCAGGATGGCACAGCTAAGTCAGTCTCTAAAGGACTCTTCACCCCTAAAAATCAAAAATTTCCTATGACATAATTAGTCATTTCTTTATCATTTTAATGTGGACAGTAAATCTTTCCATTAACACTCAAAGCTCTGAGGAGGCCAGACCGACTCAATGACAACTTTCTCATAAATTGCCAAAAGAAGTATGAGGACCTGAAACTTGACCCTGTGGAAGAATTCTTTCTCTGTTAAAGTTGAGTTTCAAGCCCCAGTGAGCCAGTAGAAGGGGGAGCTCCAGAATCCCCCAACCCCGCAAGGTTGCAGATCGTGCGCCTGGGCCGCCCTCCTCCCTGCCCCTCGGAAACGCACTCCGGGCGGCCACCAGGCCAAGGCTCGACGCCTCCGCCCCCTAGGAAGCCTGCGCGTCTGCGTCGTCCAGCAGGGAACCCAGGCGTTCCTGGCTACGGGCAGAGGAGCAGGGCGGCTCAGGCCCCAGGGATGCGTCACTCTTCCCCGCGGCTGCGCTCCCGACATCCACGTTGGCAGGTATCCGACTCACGTGCCCCGTTACGACGATGCTCCCGTGGGGGGCCGCACACGTAGACAGCCTCTAATCAGTAGCTATGCAAGGGAAGGTGCGCCGCAGCCACTCCAGTGAGCCTGTGCAGCGGCCCCCTGCCCCCACGCCCGGATAGCCACCTCGGTCTCGGCGTCCTGAGCCTGCAGACGCGCTGCAACGCCACCCCCGCCACGTGCCCACTTGCTGGAAAAGGGCCAAGGTGCCCCCAGTAAACATTCCTTGAGGAGCCAGACGTTTTTCACCCAGTGAATACTAATGGAGTATGACCTTCGTTCTGAGCAGGACATGGAAATGCCCGTGAGCGGGTCAGAACATCACGTGCATGGAGGACGCAGAGTCGGACACCCGCAAAGCCAATGGGAAAGCCGGGCATAGAAACCCAACTTCCAGACAGTGAACGAAACATTTTACTAAATTACCATTATTACCTTCATTTCGTTAGGTCCTTGGATAGAAGTCAAATTTTAAAGACTTTATAAGAGAAAAGATACATTATTGTTAAACGAAGTCAGGAATCCAAGAGGCTGGAAAGCTGAGGATCCCAGTGTAGCTTGTGCGTCCCTTGCAGACTTCCTCCCTCCATTGCCCCAATGTAGGGAGCCGGCACTAGCCGAGAGCAATGTCTTCCTTACCTGCCGTCTGTCTGCACTTTTTCCAGCCAAAAGTGTGACTGGTTGCAGAGCAGGAACTCCGCAGCTGCAGGTCTGTGTCAGCTCCTGGCCCACCTCTCTCGCACAGCCTGCCCCCACTGCGCCAGCCCTTGTGGTCTACCTTCCAGATCTCAGCACCACATTAAGCTGGGCTGTCTGATTGGCACTACCTGATCCCACGGTCTGAGGCTGGGACCACTGACACAGCCCTGCCTGAGGCTGGCATCAGCTCCACTCCCCTCAGCTTTGCCCAGCACACAGTCAAGGAACGAGTTTCTGTCCGTGACATTTCAAATGCAAAGTTATCTTGGACCCTGGAATGAGGAGCTTAAACTATGGGAATTCTGATAACTATGCTACAGTTGGTTCAGAAATCTCCCTTAGGAGCTCAAAAATTACTTCAAAGTAATCAGATTTAAAACCCTTATGTAAACTTGCAAAGATTTAAAGAAACCAGACCAAGCGATTGCTGATTTATGTAAGTATAAGAATTCATGAATTCCATTCCAAATCCTTCGCAAAATTGTGTGTGTGTATACATAATGTACGTATATAATGTATATGTATATATCTGTCTATATATATTATAACTTATATGTATATTATATATATAAATTAAATTGAGCCCTTTATGCTAAGGTACTGGCATAAGCTAACCACAATTAATTCAAGCGCGTAAGAGAAGCAACAGGTTCTGGCATCTGGGAAACTCAGCAGCTCGGCTCCAGGAGCTGTCAGTCACGCCTGACCCAGCTGCCCCCGGCACTCAGCCCCACGGAGACCAAAGGGGCCACAGCCCAGCTACAGCACATGGAAAAGTGGGTGTAGTCTGTGAGAAACACCCCGTCCTGTAGAGAGAGTTTAGGGAATGTCATAAAGATTATGCTGGCCAGTCCTATGGTCCAGATGTCCCAGTGACTAGCGGTGAGAGCCGGAACCATGGAGGACCAGGCAAACCGGGTCAGAGCTGCAATAAAGGGCCTCTCCAGCAGCTTCACGTGGAGCGTGCGGACAAGCGCGGGAAGGCAGCAAGCCGCCTGGGCAACGGTCTCCACCGCACGCAGAACAAAAGCTGTGCCCGAAACCCCGCCAAATGCAGCTCCTGACGGCTTCTCGCTCCTCCTGGAAAGCAACTGCTGCTGCCCCAGCAGAGGTCCCAGCTGACCTCCACGTGAGGGGCACACCCTGCCCCGGGACTCAGGGCTCAGGACCAGGGCACAGCCCCTCTCCAGCGTGGTCTCGTGGTCTCCCTCCCGCCCCCCCCAGCCCGGGCTGCCCGGCCCAGCTTGCTTTCTGACTCCGCATCAGCCCCTGCCTTAGGGAGATGCTGGCCAGCTTCTGTCGCACAGGGCCACTGAGGCTGCCGCCGCAAGGCCAGCCTGCCCACTTCGTGCTGGGCTCCGTCCCCAGTTCAGCTCTCGGTGTGTCTTCCTGTCTCCCTGCTGAGCGCCCCGCAAGTTTTCTGTGGTTCTGCCTCACTCCGCCTCCTGTACTCTGCTCCCAGGCCTCCTGCCTTCCCCATCCTCTTTCCAGCCCACACTTTCACTCAGGAGAAGATAAACTTAGCTCCTTAAAAAGCTGCCATCCACACTATTCAGCTTCCCTCTGTCGCCATCGCCCTCATTGCAGCCAAAGTCACCAACTGCTCTTCCCCATGAGTCCCCTGCAGGCACTGCCCAGGCAGACCACACTGAAGCGCCACGTGTCGGGAGGACCCACAAACGCTTCACAACTGGAGTGATCCCTCCACACCTCCCTCTCCTCAGGTCGGATTCACCCCCGCAAGCTGCACTTTGGGGAGGAACACTTTTAAACATAATTTTAGCAATTCACTTTCATTCAAAGTTTAATTCTGTATCTGTACAAAGAATTGATGGGCAATCCTAAATTTAAAACCTCCATTTACCAGGAAATGTATAGTAATGAATATACTGAAGAAGTATTTGCTCAAAGGACAAATGGACGGATGAATGGATGGATGGGTGGCTGGATGAATGAACCCCACACTACGCTATCTGGAGAGACCAGCGGCCCCCCCCCTCCGCACAGTGCATGTCATCAAGCACTTCCGTCATCACAGAAATTCCATCAGACAGTGTCGATACAGAGGGCGTGTTCTGTGGGACAAGAAAACATGAGAAAGCCATCTCAGATCCCAGATCCCTTCCATAGTAGTGACATGCTCACACTGGTACCCTGGCTTCATCCCAACATGACCAGCACTGCTCAAATGAAAAAGCCTGTCATCTGCATGGTGTACTGGGAAATATACATTCCATCTCTGTCCCCAGTTCCTAGTACAGAGCTACTAACCTTCTGGGAATTTCCTGAGTGATTAGGGTGAGAAGAGCATCTTACATTATTCTTAACAAGCCCCTTTCCACCATGACTGAGTTTTTGCTAATGAGGTGAGTCTTGGTGGGCCCTAGACAGCTCAGGATGGAGGCTGGTCACCAGAGGAACCCACCATATAATGAGGGTTGTAATTTTCAGCCCCACACCCTGACCTATCCTGAGGGGGGAGGGGATGGAAATGGAGTTCAGTCACCAATGGTCAATGACTTAATCAATCACGCCTATATAATGGAGCCTCCATAGAAACCCTAAATGATGGCTTCGCGGAGCTTCCTGGTTGTTGACACACTGAGGTGCTGGGAGGGTGATACACCCAGAGACAGCATGGAAGCTCTGTGCCCACCCAGTCCTTGTCCTCTTCTATTTGGCTGTTCCTGAATTGTATCCTTCCCAATAAACTGGTCGTAGTAAGTAAAGCGTTCCCCCAAGTTCTGTGAGCCATTATAGCAAATTATCAAACCTGAGGAGGGGGTCTTGGGCATCCCCAATTTGTAGCCAAACTGGACAAAAGTGTGGGTCCCCAGGGACCCACGACTTGCAGTGGGCTTCCGGAATGAGGGGTGGTCTTGTGGGACTGAGGCCTCAATTTGTGGGGCCCAGCTAACGCCAGATAGTCAATGTCAGCATTGAACTGAACCACTGGACACCAAGTTGGTGCAGAAGAATCAGAGAATCGGCTGGTGTGAGGAAAAAGCTCTCAGTTTGAAATGAAGAACACAGTCTGCAATTTTCTCCTTCAAAAAAAAAAAAAGACTGTGGAGCGGTGTTCTGGTGGCATTGTGCATGTGAGAAGGCTGCCTTCGGAGGTGGGGGAGGTGTTTCTATTTACGCACTGTCTGCAGAACACTTTGCAATTCTGCAGCATGAAAGGTTCTATATAAGTGCAAGGTGTTATTGCAAGGTGTTAACAGTTCCAAATGAACTTTTTCATTTAACTGTGTCAACCTCTGGATTAGCCAGTCTTAACTCAATAGTTGGTGGAGTGGGTAGAACTAATGAGCTTTTGTTTAGAGTATTTATATGTCTGACCTGAGAATTATGAAAGATTTTTTCAATTTGAGCTGGGGGAAATTTTCAGCATTTTTGCCAAAAAAATATATATGTACAGAACATAGAACCTATTCCTAATTTTCTTTAAATATAGGTAGAATTAAACCCAGAACTAATGGTAACAATACTAAATATTTTTCCGGCATCTTTCTTTCAAACCCCTTGAGAACATACACATGGATTAGCTCACTCCACCACAATGTCCCCGGCCTCGTCGCTCTGCTTAGCCAGGGTGGGCCGTGGGACAAGGAGAGCTTCTGAGATGTTGGCCTTGTGTTCTTTCTCTCCAGATCTCCACAGAGGAGGGAGCTTTTGATCTGTGATCTCCCCGCATGTCCAAACTCCTAGGTGTGACCCGTACACTTACTACTGGCAGCTCATTAACTTGGTGGAAGCTCGAAGGTCACCCCCAGAGACCCTAGACACCCTCCTCCGACACGGCCCACGGCCTCTCCTCACAGCAGTGAGAATCCCAGCATGCAAGATACAGCAGGGGTTCTCCAGAGAAATGGAACCAATAGGAGACTGATAGATAGATAGACGGACAGATAGATAGATGATAGACAGGGGAGAGAGAGAGATTTACTATAAGAAAATGGTTTACGTTACTATGGAGCCTGGCAAGTCCAAAATCTGCAGAGCAATGTCGCAGCTTAAGTCCGAAGGCCAGAAGCTGCTGCAGAACCAGGAAAAGATGAGGTCTCAGTCTGAAGGCCTCCAAGCGGGAGAATTCACTCTTACTTTGGGGAGGGTCAGCCTTTTGTTCTATTCAGTTCCTAAACAGATAGGATAAGTCCCATCCACATGAGGGAGAGCCATCTTCTTTACTCAGTATACTGGTTCAAATTTTAATCTCACCCAAAAATATTGGCCATCGAGGCAGCCCATGGCCCAGTCCAGGTGACGTACAGAACTAGCCAGCACACCGCGGTGCATGTGGAACCGGAGGGCCACTCTGCGAGGAGCGCACAGTCCACAAGCATCCCTCTCCTTGGTGGAATCCAGTTTTCTCCGCCCTTCCACGAACCATCAGAGAAACTGACAGCCCTGGCAGGGCCCAGCCAGTCCTCTTGCAGCCTGCACTCAGACAGGCAGGGAACCGTGTGCAAACGCTGGGGCTGTGGTCAGCGCCACCTGACGGCCAGGCCCACTGCCCCAACTGCAGGCAGGGTATCACATCCTCAGGCTTGTGCAGCCAGCATCCTCTGCAGCTGTCCCCACCTGGAATGGCTCTCCCCCAGGACCCTCTCATAGCCAGCTCCTGGGAAAGTGCACCTGCCTGCCTGTCCCATTGGGAGGGACCCTTGACGGTCTGTTCTACTCAGAACCCACAAAGCCTGGGGCCTTAGGAATCACAGAAGTCACAAAGGCCCAGAGAGTGAGCACCTTGACCAAGATCACTCAGAGAGCCCCAAGACCTGCTTTAGCCCAAGGCAGCACGTCCACTAACACCGTGCATGGTTTCTCTCCTCCTCAGTCTTTCCTTCCTCCTCATGCGGGGAGCCCATGCTAGTGCAGGTGCTGGGGGTTCCCTTCTCTGCACCTCCCTGATGTGGCCCTGACCTGCTGAAGGCAGGGGAAGGCACCTCGCTGTGTCTCCCCATGGGGCACATTGGCAAGCTTTCCTCCCAGCCCCACGTCTTAATGACAGGAGCACCTTGGGCTTCAGGAACATCAGGGGTACACCCACACACCCCACACACTCCTCCTCCTCACTGAGGCCCAGCAGGCACCAACCGTGCACCAGGCACGATTCTAAGTGTTCTCACTCAGAGCCATGTCATCCTTCTCCAGCCCATGAGGTAGCAGAAACCAGGCGGGGCCACAGAGCTGCACGTGTGGGAGCAGGACGCGAGCCCAGGTCGGTCCCCTCTGCAGGCCCATGAGCAGGCCCCAGCAGCAGAGCGTGGGAGCAGGCCCTCCCACCCCTTGGAGCAGTAGGAGTGGCCACAGCTGCCCCCATGGCCCCGTGAGCCCACAGGAGCCAGGCCCACACAATCTTCAGGGAGGCTGAGAGTCCGCTGTGTTTTTTTCCATCCAAAAGAGTGAGTTGAGGCCACACAGGGATGGTGCCCGGACTTCCTGCTTCCAGGTCCGGGATGCCAGGCCCACCTCAGCTGTCGCAGCCGATCTGCCCCTCTGAGCTCCTGCTCCAGCTGGAATGGCCCACACAGGTGGATGTGGCTGTCGGTGCCAGACCATGTAGTAGGTGAAAGTTCTGGAAACTTCACAGAAAAGTCGGTTCTTGTAAAATTTCCAGTGTGTTTTTGTTAGCCCCAAAAGGAAAATCTGTGCACTCTAAATGACTCTAGCTCTGCGCATTCTAAAGGGTCTCGGGACTTTTCCTGGACACTAGAGTGCCCACCATCTAGAGCCTGGGTCAGGCTAAATTCTTATTAAAATTAAACCGCAGATAGTCCGATAACAAAGAGGGTAAATTGGCATAACCAAATGTACCAAGTCAGAATCACTAACAAGGCCAAAAATCAATCCTATGGAACTTTGGGGTACACACTCTATGATATTTTTCAAAGTGTTGGGGAACAGTGTTTAATTCATTGACATCCTCAGAAGGTACAGATTAGGATGGAGGGAGAGACACTGAGGCTGCACCAGGAAGAGAATGTTGGTTCATGTGGACATGGTTTTGTTCAAAACAGCTCAAAGAAAATCCCCCAGTGGGCCAAAATGGGCTCAGTCCCATCTGACACAACTGTAAACAACTACGGTCCAGCCATCACCTGTCTTTTCAAAAAGAAAGAATGTGGACCTAAAATACATGGTTAGTTTTAATCATATGCTATTTTTCATATCTATTTTCTTTTGGAGAGACATGAAGTGGATATAATCAACCTCTATGGAAAGGCGGTTACTCAGTGCAGAACTCCCTTCACAGACAGCAGAATGCTGCCAACAGCAGGATTCAGCAGCCCCGAGCACCGGGACCTGGTGTAGCCGCATCCCACCAGGAAGGGCACCCGGCTCATCCCTTCCTCTCCTCTCACGTCCCATGACGTACTGAGAAACCAGCTCTATGGGAGAAAAGGGCCCTATTTTGTAGTGTTTGCTCATTTCTGTGGTGGAAACGCTCCCATGGGGCTGATCTCAAGCCACCAAAGGTTTAACCACCACGTGGCAGAGTTTCTGACTATTCGACAGCCCACTCTCTTGAGCCAATTGCGGCCAGTCCTGCGCAGGGTGGTGTCTCATGCCACATTCAATCCAAATATATCCAGGAACTGACCGTTTCTCAGTACCACCCCTGCTACTTCCTACTTTGACCACCGCCGACTCTCACCTGGATGGTCACAACAGCCTCCTCCTCAGCCTTGTTCAGCCTCTGTTCAGCCTTTGTCCCTTTTAACCTTCTAAACAGAAGTCAGAGCCTGGCACTCTTGCTGAAACCCATCTCCCCCAGGGCGGCAGCTGAAATGCTCACCTGTCCTACAAGCTCACCAAATCTGGGCCAGGCACTCTGAACCAGCTCAGCACTCTCCCTGTTCACTTCTCCAGCCACACTTCTGCCAGCACCAGCACGCTCCTGCCTCGGGCCCTGGGCAGTGCTGGCTCTGACGCCATCCCCACCATCTCTGTGACAGACTCTGCTCGGATGGCACCTTCTCGGAGGGACTCCCTGACCCTCCCACCTATGCTCCCTTGCCCCCTTCCCACTTATTTTCTCCCGGTGCCTCTCATCTCATCCGTAAACTTGAGTAATTTACCACTTTCATTTATTTTGCATCTCTTCCTCCTGGAAGGTATGCTCCGTGTGGCCTGTGATTTTTATGTGTTTTGTTCACTAAAACAGCCTAAAGCAATGTCCAGCACACGGCCAGTGCCCCATGTTTACGAATCCAGCTTGGCTTGAGCAGCACAGTACTTCTGTCTCGCCTGCCTTTTCCTCTGCCGAGTCCTGCACAGTGCCCTGGCCGGGCTGCGCTCGCACCCACCTTTGCACCTGTGGGATTCCCTGTGCTCCAGCCCACTTAGAACCCCCTTAGCCACAGCACAAACACAAGCTGTAGGTAAAACCTTTGAATCCGGTCATCCAGCTAACTGCTTCAAGTAAAAACAGAAAAATGGAAATCTGTCCAAATGTGCCCACAGCAGAAAGAATTCTCACTCACCCAGGGGCCTGCTGTTTCTAGGTAGGGCAGCAGAAGAAAATGGCCACCTTCTCCCTTAGTAAAAAGGCGTACTCACAAGGCGAACAGCCACACTGTCCTCTGGATGACGCGGGGAGGAGTCTGCTCATCCGGGAAGCCTGAGTTCAGCAACAGGAAATGGACAGGCCTTGGATGCAACCACAGTCTCCCTCTGTGGAGACAAGAGTAACAACAAGAGTCTTGAACTCATTTGCACAAGCAAAAACGTGCAACCTGCTATTTGATTTTTATCCTCTTTCTTCTAGGCATCCTAGAGTGTTCTATGCTTTCTAACTCTAGCTGGAGCATAACAAATGGATTCATTTAGGTTGTCGTCCCTCCTGCACAAATTATCATTTCCAGTAAGAACCGCAAAGTCTGTCATACATAATAGGAGTGAATATTAAAATATATTTGCAAATGGCCCTTTCAGATGTTACCCCTGGGCCTTTCTCGTGGGTCATGTGTCTCTGCAGTTGTGCAGTGTTAGTGATGCGTTCTAAGGCTCCGCTGCTCCATTGGCTAGGGTCCCCTGGGACCTGCCCTGGTTCCCCGCATCTGGAGCCGGCGTGGAGCCCCGCGCAGGAGGCAGAGTGGATACGGCTCCTCCGACCCAATGTGGAAAAGCGGTCCCTGTGCGCGTTGCTGGCTCCTCACTCCGTTTCCTTTTTCACAACGTGGCAACAGGCCTACAGGCATCGCGGGCACTGACGTGGGCTTGCGGCCGCCGGCACCCGGCGCGGAGCACATGCAGGCAGGTGGCACGCGGTGCGCGGGGACTCGAGGCCCTGCTCCCCGCTCCGCGTGCCCTGCTCTGCCCAGCGCCACCCGCAAGCCAGGCGCCTGAAGGTGAGCTGCCTCCGACGGCCCGCGCCCCTGCACCGGGAGCCGGGCGAGGGGCCGCCCGACGTGCTGCCAGCGCCCGCAGTCGCTGGGTGTCCTCCGCGCTTGCGGCTGCAACTCGGCGCCCGCTCGCCCCGCGGGGCGCAGAACGGATTGAAGGCGGTGACATCTAGTGGCCCTAGACGGCATCTAACCTAATAAATACATAATTTTAATGCATAGGAAGCAGGGAAAGAAGTTTAGAGAACACGCTACATGCAGCCTCAGCAAGCTAGACATTTCCAAAGGGCGTTAAGAAAAAGGCTCCGGCGGGCCCTATCTGCACCTTGCTTTCGTCTTCACGCAGCCGCAGAGCCCGATTCGCTCTGGCGCGTGCCCCAGCACCGCTGCCAGAACAGCTGGGCCCCAGGCAGGGAACCTTGCGCGCACGCAGGTGGGTGTCAGCGCCGGGGCAGGCCGAGGCCGGGAGTCGGCGCGCAGGCACGGGCACGCAGACAGCCACACAGGAAGGACTCTGCGCTCATAGAGCAAGTGGAGGGGATGATTAGCGATCAGTCATCAGGCTGGGGGCGCTTCATTTTTCTCAGATGACAAGCACTATATTTTGTAACTCAGGGGACCGCTCCCTATACTGGCCAGCATTTCCAAGTGCAATTGCCAGGAATCTGTTAGCGATAACGAGGGAGGGTGTACCTTCAGCCTCGACAAAGTCACAATATTGACTGAAGAGGCAGAAATAGAATTGGAATCTTTAAGTACAGGCTTCATACGGCCTACATTTCCAGAGAGATTTATGACTTGGGTGCGCCAGAAAGTTTAGATACATTTGCCCAGTTACCACATGGAGAATTCTTGCTGGTTCTCCATATGGATAAGAATACTCATCACATAGTTTATAATTCAAACATAGTAAAGTCAAGAAATATAGAAAACTCATGTTTGTTAACTACCAGCTCACTTACGTGGCTTACGCATACCCCGCATGTTAGAATCAGAGTGAAAATTGCGCAGTGAACTGTGAAACTCCCGCATCCACACATAACGAAGTCATGTCCCCGGGAAGGCTGGTATTTGCATGTATGAACTGACCTATTTATGCTTGAATATAGATGGTGTTCTGACGCCGAGTCTTCTTGAGCTCGATTTTAGGGCTTGTTGATCTTAGAAAGGGAAAGAGAGAGTCTCTGTGGAATGCCTGGCACCTTCCCACACGCCCCCATGATCAGCAGCATCCTACAACCAGCTACTGAAGATTATTTTTTAAATCATTCTAAAACTTACTACTGGTCTGTGAGTCTTGGTTACAAGCCTACCAGCAATGAACATATCAAACTATTTCATAATAAAATATTAGGTAATGGTAAGAATCTGTCTTTAATTATGGAAGAAAAAAGACAAAAGTGACTGAGAAAAACCTGCCTGCCTGAAGACAGGACCAATAAAGAGTTTCCATTTATCACCTCCCCTGAGGTTATCAGTGAGCAAAGAGAACAAAGTCTGGCTGTGGCCTTCATGACCAACATCTCATGGATCTCGGCTCAGCTCTCCTCACTCCCAGCCAGCCACCCCGCCGGTACCAACCGGTGAGCAGGTTCATGGCACTGGTGGGTGGTGGGTGGGTGCCTGAGCACTGCCACCCAGAAAGTGGAGGGGCATGCCACACACACACACCCTGCCAGGCCCGGGAACCACTGGGTCCAGGATGAAAAGCATGGCAGCCAACCCAGAAAGGAGGGCTTGTTAAGGGGCACATAGAGCTTTCCTAAGGGAACCATTACCACTTTGACCAAAGTAATTAAGTCATACCTCTACTTAACAAAGAGGATGTGCTCCAACGGTCCGCTGAGCTCACATCCAGGGTAGTACAGGTCGCAAAGGGCTGCTTTAGGATGGGGAGTCACATTGGGGTCACACAGTGACCCTCAGCAGTGGACGTCCCATTGCCTGTCCTCTCCAGATGAGCCTTGGCTCCCTGGTCCAGCCCACCCCCCACCTCCCGTGGACAGCTACTAGCATGGACCCTTCCTGTCCTATGGAGACCTGGACACTCTCACTTTGCTAAGAAGAGTTGTATTCATACAGGAGTGTAGAGCATCCCACTGCACTCAGCCTTTGGCCTCTGAAAGGTCTCCCAGGGCTGAGAAATATCTGTGTGTGCACTTCCCCCTGATGTAAAAACAGCCATCATCATCTCAGAATGTAAGAGTCCCAGAGATCATTTCAAAGGAACTGGCACCTGAGCAGAAGGAAAGCCCTGCAGCTCAGACCATGGGAGGGCGTCCTGCAGAGCATCCTGAGGGTGCAAGGCATTGAGTGTCCCCTCATTCCAAAGACTGAGCCTCCACACACACACAATCACACACTCATATACAATCATGCACACTCACATACCCCCCCACACGCACACACACAGTCCTAGAACATCGATTGAAAAATGACTCAGAAGATTTGCCACTCAGTGAATCACCAGCATCCATCCTGCAGCACCCTGCTTTCCTGGGAGGTCTTCCTTACAAATCCCAGCCCAGGCCTCGTCCTGCCCAACTGATGGGATCATGTCCAGAGCAGGGTGGGCCCGTCTCACCCGGCTCTAACTCCAGGCACTGATGGCTCCTGCTTCCTCCCTGCCCATGTCCTCTTTGACTCCAGGGTCTGCTCGTGCAGTTCCCTCCACCAGGGAAACCCTACCCATCCCAGGACCCGCCATCTGTGCTGCACCATTTCCTGCCGCACACCTGTGGGTATACTGTGTCCTCTGGCTGCTGTATCTCTTGTCCAAAGGTTGTGGCACTCTTGAAGTCAGGGGTGGACACTGTTCTGTGAGTCGACCCAGGGAGCTGCCTCATCAAACCGACTCTTCACTTTCTTCCAATGGGAAAAGTCAGAGAGACTGCGCTGTTTCAGTCCATCCTAGCACACATCGAAACCCCTTCTGAACGGGAAAAATAAAAGAAAAACTTCTATCTTCCTAGTATGCAACATATCAAAAATGCCCTAAAGAAAGTAGAGGCCTCTCTCAGTGACAAATTCCATTTAATTCAACAAAATGGCAACTCCGCACAAGCCACACGCTAGTAGCATGTGGGCTGGGTGTGCACACACTGGACACGTCCACCTACAGGCCAGGGCGCAGGGATCTCCGGCTGCAGGCACCGCACACTCCTGCGTCCACAGGACGTTGCTGAGCGTCTACCGTGTCCCCTGTCCTTAGGCCCTGAGGATACAGCAGAGCATTGGACGACACCCCAAATCTGGTAGCTCATATTCTAGCTGAGGAGACAGACAACACACAGGGCACTGAGGAGACAGACAACACACAGGGCACAGATACAAACACACTGTCATTCAAACAGGTGCACACCATGAGAAGGAACCAAGACGAGGGCACTGGCTGCGCCTAGAGGCCCCTCGCTTTGGCCAGCAGTCAGCCAGTCTCCCTGTGGAGCTGACATGTGGCAGTAATCTGAGTGACACGAAGGAGTGAGCACTAGGGCAGGAACAATCCGAGGCTCAGGGGACCCCAGTGCAACTTCCCAAGGCCAAATCCTCCTCAAGTTGGAGAAACAGCAAAGAGGCCGTGTGCCCGAAGTGGAGGGGAGGGGCAAGGGAGGGACCCGCGGGTCCTCTGCCAGCTCCTCCTCTCTGCCCCACAGCTGGCAGGCAGCAGCTCAAGCGCCGGCGGGCTCGGCCGGAACCCCAGCCGCCACCCTTTCTTCCACTGAACTTGCGGGACATCTGCCGTGGGGCGCCAGGGGCCTCCTCATTTTGAGCTTCCCACCCTTATCTGCAAGACTGAGGTAAAACAATCTCCTCTAAGCTGCCACGCTGGAGTGTTGCAAAGCTTAACAAGCACAAAACAGTCTGTTTTCTGTTTTCTGGAAGGAGCATTCTCTCCTTCCAACCCAGCAGCCGGAAGTCGTGCTGCTGCGGCTGCCACGGTGAGTCGGGCGCCCTCCTGCTCCACCTGCCCTGCTGCGAGGTCTCGGAGGGGACCTGCTGCGTCTCAGCCCTTCCAGGAGGTTTTCACGGCACTTTGGGACCCTTCTGGACTTGACGTGTTATGTAAACGTAAGTGCATCATCATTAATCTCAGCATAGATTTATCCTTCTTTTCTGGCGCCACGTTAGTTTAATGACGCAGTGTGTGAGGCAGGGAAAGAAATGAACGTGCAGAAAACCACGGCCCGGCAGCCCCCAGGCGGATTCACGGAGCCGCAGGGGCTTGTGTTTCTCTGGATCCCCCAAGCCGAGATCAGCCTTCCCTCCACAGAAAACAAGTAAAGGTTTCTTTAAGCGCCCAAACCCCTCAGAATGTTTCTGTGTCTAAAATGCAACTTGGTGATCACTAAGATTATTCTCTTAATCACTTGCTTACTTTTGGAATTTGTGTAAAACTCCACTCAGGTTGGAATGAATATATATAAATATTAAAATATTTATATATATTAATATATATGCGTGTGTGTATACGTATTTAATGCCTTAATCCCTAACATACATCTAAACCATTTGTAGCCTGGTATTATTAGTACTTCTACCTCCCACCCATCCCCACCCCACTTAAAATACCCTGTGTGCACACACACATGCATGCATATGCGTGAACAGCACTCTTGTATGCCTGTGCACATACATGCATGCTCACATACACACGTGTATGCGTGCGTGCACACAGCCCCATCCGTTAGCACACGGGCAACTCCAGGCGGAGTCCTCTTCGCGGGCTCCTTTCCACCCCTCCTTCACCACCTAAGTCTACCAGTCCCGTTCTCTCAGACCTCTCTAGGCTGGGCTAATATGATAAACTAACCTACAATAAAAATGTTAATAATCTTATTTGTTATGTATTTCGAATAAATTGGCAATATGTGTTAATAGGGCCCCTGAAACCTTGACCTTAAAGGCTTAAGTAGAAAGGGAGTTTCTGGCCCGAAAGGAGGCATTCAGAGGCAGAATGTCCTGAGATGCTCCTCACATCACGATCACATCGTGGAGGTGGCTGCCAGGAGGGCCTGCGTCTGAGCCATGCTCAGTCTGTGCCCTATAAAAATTAATCCCCTCAGCTCTCAGTGGGAGCGTGTGAAAGCGAAATACAGCGGGAGTCGCCTGGGCACTCGGCGGGAACGTGCGTGCTTCGCCCTCCCGGCAGCCCAGCTCAGAGGGAAGCAAGAAGCCTTCCCTCCAGTGGAAAAACCTACCTGTGCCTTCATGATTTAGTAGGTGCCAGTCTAACCTGAAATAATAAATACCATTATGATGTCACTGTCTCACTGCTCACTTTTAGAGACTCTGGACCTTTCTTCCAAAAACACAAGCTTATGAATAGGACTCTGTGCCTGCCATGTCGTTCCCAGGTCAGCGCGGGCGTGGTGGCTAGGCGGGGGACAGGCTTTATGAGACCCTCCCCGGCAGACCGAGATAGCCAGTTGGCCCTCCTGCCACTGAACTAACACAACTCAGACTTCAGCGTGCCAAGCCTGGACCTCAGCCTTGCCACGGTGAGCTGCACGGCTGCCGCCAGAGCCCGCCCCGATGCACGGCCTGGAAGAAAAAGTTCCTTCTGTCCCCGACTGCACAGCGTGACTCAGAGTCATTTCATTTGCTCTCTCCTCCCTTTTTCTGAATGTGCACGTGTTCCATGGAAAGTAGCTGGGGATCAAATACCAAAGCTACGTTTCTGATTTACAACTGCCGCTTTCAAGAAACGTATCTTTTGGATCACACAGTAAGAAGAGTGAAAAATGTCAGAACTACCTGGGGAAGAGATGAAGAGAAAAACATCTAATAGCAAATACCATTAACCAGCTCATCAGTCGTACCCTAGTGGAAAGAATCAGCCCAACGCGACTGCTGTGTGCCTTGGCTGAGCGTCCGAGACAGCAGCACACCTGTCCTTGCCACCTCAACAGAAAGAGCGCTCAGAACTGTGCAAGGAGCGTGGTCAACGTGTCTGCAGAACACTTCACTGTTCTCCTTACCCATGTGGTTAAGAGTGTTTGAGAGGAAACCCCAGTGCACAGGTGGCTCCTCACCTGACCTGCCCAGACGCTCTTTATAAACCATCATCACCCTCCCTGCACCTCCCATGGTGCATGCTTTTCCCCCTGCTCCACTGAGGTGTAATTGACAAATAAAAATTGTACATATTTAAGGCATACAACCTGATTATTTGATATGTGAATATTTGTACAGTGATTTCCACAATCAAGCTAATTAACATATCCATCGTGGCACACCATTACCGTGTGTGTGTATGTGTGTGTGTGTGTGTATGTGTGTGTGTGTGTGTGTGTGTGTGTGTGTGTGTGTGTATGTGGCAGGAACATTACGGTCTACTCTCTTAGCAAATTTCGAGTGTACAATACAGTATTACTAACTATAGTTACCGCAATGTCTATTAGATCCCCAGAACTTACTCATTTTATAACAGAAAGTTTATACCCTTTAACCAACACGTCCCCGTTTCCCCCCTCCTCGACCCCTGGTAACCACCATTCTCTCTGTTTCTATGAGCTCAACTTTTTTAGATTCTACATATAAGTGAGGCCATTTAGTATTTCTCTTTCTGTGTCTGGCTACTTCACTTAGCACAACGTCCTGCAGGTTCATCCGTGCCGTTGGCGAATGGCAGGGTTTCGCTTTTATGGCTGAGTGATGTTCCACGGTGTGTGTCCATTTTCTTTATCCATCCGTCCATTTATGGACACTCAGGTTGTTTCCACGTCTTGTCTGTTGTTACTTATGCTTCAGTGAACGTGGGGGTGCACATATCTCTTTGACAGACTGATTGTATTTCCTGTGGATACGTACCACAAGGTGGGAATGCCAAATCATATGGTAGTTCTAGTTTCAATTTTTGAGGAAACTCTGTATCTTTTTTCGTAATAGCTGTAACAATTTACATTCCCACCAACAGTGTACCCTTTTCTCCAAATCCTCACCAAACTTGTTATCTCTTATCTTTTTAATAACAGTCATCCTAATGTGAGTGAGGTGACATCTCATTGTGGTTTTGATTTGCATTTTTCTGATGACTAGTGATGATGAGCACCTTTTCATATACATGTTGGCCATTTGTGTGTCTTCTTTGGATAAATGTCTATTCAGGTCTTTTGTCCATTTTTTAATCAGGTTATTTTTTTCTTTTGCTGTTGAGTTGTATGAATTCCTTATATATTTTGGATATTAACTCCTTACCAGTTTACGAACATTTTCTCCTACTCTGTAGGTTGTCTTTTCATTTTGTTCGTTGTTTACTACGCAGAAGCTTTTTATTTTGATGTAATCCCATTTGCTTATTTTTGCTTTTGTGGACTGCGCTTTTGGTGTGACACCCAAAAAATCATTGTCAAGACCAATGTCAAAGAGCATTTTCTGTATGTTTTCTTTTAGGAGTCGTATGGGGTTTCAGGTTATACATTTAAATCTTCTAGTCCATTTTGAGCTATTTTTGTGTATGGTGAGAGATAAGAGTCCAATTTCTTCTTTTCTATGTGAATATCCAGTATCCCCAACACAATTGAAGAGACTACCCTTTTCCCATAGTGTCTTCTTAGTGTCCTTGTCAAAGATTAGTTGACCATATCTGTGTTTATTTCTGGGCTCTCTATTTTGTTCCATTGGTCTATGTGTCTGTTTTTATGCCAGTTCCATACTGTTTTGATTACTATAGCTTTATAATATAGTTTGAAATCAAGAAGTATTATGCTTTCAGCTTTGTTCTTCTTATTCGAGATTGCTTTAGCTATCAGAGTCTTTTGTTGTTCCACATAAATTTTAGGACTGTTTTTTTTCCTATTTCTGTGAAAAAATGCCATTCAAATTTTACAGGAATTTAGTTGAATATGTAGATTTTCTGAGGTAGTATGAACATTTTAACAATATTAATTCTTCCACTCCACGAATACAGGATGTCTTTTCACTTATTCATGTTTTCTTCGATTTCTTTCATTAATTTACATAATAGTTTTCAGTATATAGATCTTTCACCTTCTTGGTTAAATTTATTACTAAATACTTTATTCTTTTTTGTTAATATGTTATTATAAACAGGCTTGTTTTGTAAATTTCTTTTTGGATAGTCATTGATAGTATAGAGAAATGTAACTGACGTTTGGATGTTGGTTTTGTGACCTGCAACTTTACTAATCTGTTTATTAATTTTCACAGTTTTTTGGGAGTCTTCTGGTTTTATAAATATAAGATCATGACATCTACAAGCAGAGACAATTTAACTTCTTCCTTTTCAATGTGGATGCCTTTATGTCTTTTTCTCAGCTAATTGTCCTGGCTAGGATTTCCAGTACCATCTTGAAAAGAAGTAGTGAGAGTGAACATCTTTGTCTTGCTCCCGATCTTAGAGGAAAAGCTTCAGGGAAAGGGTATTGCACGTGTCGAACCATTCTGCATCCCAGGGATAAATCCCACTTCTTCATGGTGCGTGATCCCTTTAATGTGCTGTTGAATTCAATTTGCTAGTATTTTGTTGAAAATTTTTGCATATATGTTCATCAGGAATATCAGCCTGTAATTTTCTTTTCTTGTGTCCTTATGTGACTTTGATATTCAGGGCAATGCTGGTCTCATAAAATGAGTTTGGAAATGTTCTCTCCTTTTCATATCTTTGGAAGATTTTGAGAAGAATTGGTATCAGTTCTTTAAATGTTTGGTAGAATTCACCAGTGATGCCATCTGTTCCGGGGCTTTTCTTGGTTGGGAGGCATTTGATTACTGATTCAATCTCCTTACTAGTTATGAGTCTGTTCGATTCTCTATTTCTTCATGATTCAGTTTTGGTAGCTTTACGTTTCTAGGAATTTATCCATTTCTTCTAGGTTATTCAATCGGTTGGGGTATAATTGTTCATAGTAGTCTCTGAGGATCCTTTGTATTTCTGTGATATTAATTGTAATGTCTTCTCTTTCATTTATGATTTTACTTGACTCATCTCTCTTTTTCCTTAATCTAGCTAAAGGTTTGTCAATTTTGTTGATCTCTTCAAAAAAATCACCTCAGTTTTGTAGCTCAATTGTCTTTCTGGTCTCTATTTCATTTATTTCTGCAGAGTTTTATTATTCCCTTCCTTCTGCTAACTCTGGGGCTTAGTTGTTCCTCCTTTTTCCATTCCTTGAGGTGTGAAGTCAAGTTGTTTCATTGAGATCTTTCTTTTTTTTTAATGTAGGCATTAGTAGCTATACACTTCCCTTTTAGAACTGCTGTTGCTACATACGGTGAGTTTGGAGTGTTGTGTTTCCACTGCACAGATGGGAGTGTCCCCGCGTCCGTGGGCAGACAGCATTGCTCCGGGTGTGCTGAGTTGGGCCGCAGTTGGGCCTCTTGCTGCTCACCATCCACAGCTGGGGGGGGGGTCCTGCTGAGGACCTGAAGGTGGGCGTGGCTCCTGCGGGTCCCTTGCTGGGCAGATGGTACTGGTGGCAGTATGGAGGCCAAGCAGGGCTGGGCCCAGTCCACAGAGGGATGGGCTGTGTCCAGGTCCGTAGCCGGGACCACCGTGGGCAGACATCCGGCTGCAGCTGTGCCTTCTCAGAATGGCCTCCTCAGTCTCGGACTCCACTGGGGTTTTGCAACCTCCTACCTGGATCCTAAAGCTCACAGAGGCACTTTGTCGGTGGGTGGCTGCCAAATTATTTTTGCTGTGGGGGAATACACGGGGGGGACCTCCCGTCCTCCACTTTGCTGACGTCACTTCCCTTCAATGATTCATCCTTAATTCTGCCCAGGAGCCGGAGGCCCTGGGACTGTGGGGCCACATGACTCCTCCGTGTGGCCACGCTGCCCACTCCTTGGCTGTACACGCGGCAGCCGCACCCCAGGGTTTCCTAAAGCCCCAAGATTGACACCAGCCTTTCTCAGGGGTCCTCCAGTCTTATTTGCTCCATTTCAGGGGTTCTCTTGCATAAATTAAATTATAAACAATATGCAACCAGCTTCTCAATTGCCCTCCTTAACCAATTTGCATGAGCCTCAGAAAGCGCTACAGCATATATCTACAGTTGAATCAATAGGGTGTTTAAAGCATTCCTTTAAAATTTAAGCATTAAATCCTTGTTGAGGAAATAACCCTATAGTCATAAAATCGTTTGTATGGGAAAATTAGATTTGACTTACATCACTTCCTCTTATGAAACTTCTTCCAAGAGCATAGCCTGCCGTCTATTTGAAAACCAGCCTTTTGCTTTCCTCACCAGTCTTAGTCTTCTACCATTTAAGTTCTTGAAGGTGTATCTAAGCATTACAGCTATACGAGAAGTAAAAAATATTAAAAATTAAAACTAAGGAGGGAAAAAAACCACACAATTAAAGAGACCTCTTTCCCAAATCCACTGGCTTACATCTCTGAGATAGAAGCGACAATCCCTTTGGAGGTGGAAAAACAACTGTACCATACATACAACCTCCATGTTCCAGAATAAAATTCAAGTTACAACAGAGACTATTAAATATTTTTCATTATCACCATCCTTATCATTAATAACATTCAATTTGGTTTTTTTCCATGTGGCAATTCCTAAAATGCAAGTTGGAATTACTATTAAATTTATTTCCTTTATTTTAATGAATGTGTTTGTTTCGTGAGAGGAGCTTTATTTTAAAAACAAACAGGAGGTTCGGAGCTTGTCAAGTACTGATCCTGAAACTTGTTCCAGGAATCGGCCTGGCCTCAGGAGGCGATCAGCTCCGGACTTGCCCGAATGCACCTGAAGTCCTGGCGGGTGAAAGCACAGACACGGCGCTGATAAAGCAAAGTGCTCAAGGCCCGCATGTGCGCTTATTTACACACTTGACCAACACACAGTTTCTAAGTATAGTGAACATCAGATAATTTCCAAATTAGGACCTCGTTTCTATTTTTTTTTTTAGAGATGGGATCCCATTATGTTGCCCAGGCTGGACATAAGCTCCTGGGCTCAAGCGATCCTCCCACCTCGGCCTCCAGAGTAGCTGAGACTACAGGCATGTGCCACCATGGCAGACTCAGGACCTCATTTCTTAAAAACATACATGGTGAAAAGGAAAGAGAAAGTTCTAGAGTTCCAAGGACAAATATTTTACTATATTCAAGACCTCTCCCTTCACAAGATCCAGTGCTATCAACTTTAGAATAATTCCTTATTTAAAAATATTTCTTTCAATTGCTTTTGGGTTGGTAATGCACATTCTCTAACTTCTTCCTACCTGGGAGGTTCCCTTGGAAAATGTAATATTTTCACCTTTGATGCCCTGAAGCCCCAGTAAGTGATGCACCTGTTTCACGTCCTGCATTATTCCCCAAGTGCTGGCAGCAGCAGGCAATTGTGAGAGGCTTGTACCGAGAGCTGCTCCACCTGTGCACCACAAGGAAGGCCAGGCTGCACGGGCGCCCTCTGCTGGTTGAGGAAGATGCCAGGAGCCCACAAAGAATACTACTGGTGTGAATTTTCTATGAACATAAATCAAATACAAAATCGCCAAAAATGTCAAGACCCGTGGAGAATCTGGGATCTACTCTTACCCTCCTTACAAGCAAATAAGTTAGTCTGTTTCTCTTTCATGGATGCTGGCAGAAGACATGAGATGTCTGGATCAAAGACACAGGACTTTATTACTCTGAACACGACATGCATACTCCAGTTCTACTTTTCCTGAAATCTTGCAGGCTGACATGGAGGGACCCAGGTGCAACATTACATACAGTGTGTTTGTGTCATATCTGAGGAACACTGAGCTTGGGGAACCCACCACTGTTACAGCAAACAGTAAGCAAGCCCATTCTTTTTCTTGGAGGGAGACCTTACCCGATTCCTCAAGGTTGTCTGCTGTACACACAACCCTGAGAAATGGCCTGGCTAAAGAGCAGTCAGGCCTTGCATTCTTGGAATATCCAGCAAGACCTGTAGGGTGCAAGAATCCATGGAGAACTGTCTTTTCCAATAAAGACTAGATGATTATTACTGCTCATAAAGTATCAACTTCATTAAAATCATTACAGAATTTCTTTCTTCTTGCTTTTTATCAATGATTTCTTTTTTAACTTTCCACCATACTGTAGGTTAAAACTATTTCTGTCTAAAACAAGAAGTAAAAACTTCACTTTTATCAAATAGTATTTGGTCCACTTGTTTGAATTATAAATAAGGATAAATGAGAACTAATATTTCACAGTTTGGAATTTTTGAAAAATAAAATTACCATAATGTGAGATTCGTTGTTTATACATGAATTCTTTCCAGACTCTCTTTTGAAATACTCAGGGCTATAGAATTTTAAATGGGATAGAGTATTATAGAATGGCAGAAATCCACAGATAAGCCCTTAAACTTACAGCATCACAGAATTTAAAGCCTTAGGGTTAGATAGAAACCAATTATAATATTTTGACAGCTGGCTTTTATGTTCTTATTTTAGCATTAGCCAAAAATCTTGTACCACCACAGTGTAACAGCATTAAATCAAGAAGTGGTCAGGTTTCCACTATTGCTATAAACATTTCCGCCTTGCAT
This sequence comes from Avahi laniger, assembly GCA_963575035.1. NCBI lineage: Eukaryota > Metazoa > Chordata > Mammalia > Primates > Indriidae > Avahi > Avahi laniger. The sequence continues at coordinate 10,894 of CAUYSK010050830.1, read as the reverse complement.
TTATAGAACACTCGACTGTCTCCAAAGTGTTTTCACACCCTTTCTATCCTGTGTGCCTGACTTTTACCATTAAGTTTGGGTGGAAAAGATTTCCAGATTCCCCTTTCATCACTGAGGAAGCTAAGCAGGGAGGGCACTGTGGCGCATCCGGAAGCGCGTCTGCGCCGGGGCCCTTCCCAACGTCCCCGCTGCCCCCTCTCCCCCACCTCCTCGCCCGGCAGCTGGGAGGCTGCAGGCGCCAGCAACAGAAAACCTTACTCATACTTACTTAAGCTGCAAGGAATTTATAGGCTCTCCTGACTGAAAGAGTCCAGGGCAGGGTCAGGCTCCCAGTGAGGTTTGATGAGGGCACCACCTGTGTGCGGCCGTCCTCTGGGCGTCTGCTTGCTCCTGGGCTGACCCGCCTCATTACAGTAAATTGCCCACGGCGGTTCCAGGTCCAGCACCCACCCACTGATCACTCAGGTTCAAAGTGATGTTCTTTTCTCAACCGTCAAAGAACATTCTTCAGCATCCTTCTAACCAACCTGTACCAATCCTTTCAGCCAGGGGATGTCAAAGACGCGAAACGACGGCCCTGCGCTGCACTAATGTCCATGACATTGATATTTTGAAAGTATTCACCACGCAACACTTATTCTGCAAGATGCATTATATGGACAACTTGTTCGGCTTTAACTGTTTCTGAGGCCACGGGATAAATGCAATGCTTTATACAAATTACTTAATTTATTTTCCACAATCTTACAATAACCTTATAAGGCAGGTGCTATTATTGCATTATACTCCTTTTATAGATGAGAAAGCTAGGCTTAGCGAGGTCAAATAACTCGTCCAGTGCCACGCAGCTCATAGGCTGGAGACCCTGGCTTCCAGCAGACAGGCTGGCCCCAGAGCCTCCACACTCGTTCGCCGCTCCCAGACACTGCCACAGGAGAGGGTAAACCCGAGTCCCGGGGCTACACAAATTTGGGAGACTCACCATGCACCTTAGGATAAGAATATTCTGAGAAATCCTGCAGTAAAGAAACTCATTTAACTTGTTTACCCCAACATTTCCCAAACTCAGATTGCTACAGAGCTCTTCTTGTCTGACGCTTCCAGAGTCCGGCCTCCCAGCCACTCACCTGTCTCCAGTGAGGTGCTCTGTCGCATGGCTGCAGCAAAATGCACGGTCAGCAAGCTCCTTTTCCTCACTGAGCTTCGCCTGGCACGTTCGGCCTGGGCTAAGGGCCCCTGTGCTGGTTTACGATGACTCCGTGTTCTGTGGGGGCTCTGTGTGGAGGGGACCGGCCTCGGCGGCTGGCATCTCCTCTGTTTCTAGTTCTTTTCTAAGTGAGAGTGTTTAAACATTGAACACAGTGAGTATTGGTAGCACTGACACTTCCCATCCCAACATTTCAAAGAATTATACAGGAGCATTCACTTAGCTTTCAGGAAGTTAGAGAACAGTTTGTCCTTGCAGACAATCCTCCTTAGGAAGGGGCAGAAAAAGGTTGGCAATCAGATGGCTCTGGCCCTTTGGCCGGGGAAGCTCATACAGCCTCCCCACCATCCAGACGCTGGTTCATTTCTGGGCCTGCCCGAGCCAAAGCCCTCTGCCCCACGCCCTGACCCTCCCCCACACCCTGACCCTCCCCCACGCCCTGACCCTCCCCCAAACCCTGACCCTCCCCCACGCCCTGACCCTCCTCCACACCCTGACCCTCCCCCACACCCTGACCCTCCCCCAAACCCTGACCCTCCCCCACGCCCTGACCCTCCCCCACACCGACCCTACGTCTGAGGAGCTGACTCAGGCAGAGGCTGCCTTCGCTTCCTCGTGGTTTCTGCACGTCTTGTCCACAAAGTCCACCCTCAGCCCTTCATTGCCCTTCTGGGTCATCTGCTGCCCTGGGACAATCCTCAGGCTGCTTGTTTTTCAAAGCACACAGCTGGAAAGAGATTGTTTCTACGTGAGTCAAGAGCAGTATGAGAGTCACTCACCGCACAGCTGTCCCGCTGGCACGGCGGCAGGGAGGCTGCAGAGCTCCCTGAGGCTTCTTCACCCTTCTAAGGGCAGCGTCACAGCCGTCCTGGTGACACTTGACATTCACAGGCGCTCCGCGTCCTTGCTGGTGGTGCTCAGTGTGCCCAGTGGCATGTCCCACTCTACTCCCCAGGAGACACATTTGAAATCTTAGCGTTTTCGCATCAACGGAGTGTCAAAAGTAAGTGTTGGCATTAATGTCCACCAGCCACTTGTGGTCGCTGACCAGGAAGTTCTCCATCTCACTGTGAAGCGGAGACTCGTACTGGAGGATTCGGACTCACCGTTAGTCGCCGTCCTGGGAAGGCGACTATTGACTCCAGGGGAAGCCTGCACACTTCAGGACGTGTTAGGTTACGTGTTAGGTTGCGCCGCTCAGCCCGGCCCAGGTGCACAGAGCTGGGCGCGCCTGTGTGTGACGGCTGCTCTGCTCTCTCAGGCCCTTCCCCGGTGGAGCACAGACGACGCTCTCCACACCGCAGGGCCTCTCCACCCTCCCCTCAGCCACTTCTGAACATCATACATCCACCCCATCCCAGGACGCCAGGCCTGGAGTCAGGCAGGAGGCGCTGGGACAGGGCGCTGCACGCCTCTCCCGCAGCATGCAGGACCGACGCGGAGTCTGGCCTGGGCGGTTCCTCCAGGCGGCCGCACACTACTGCTTCAGACCTACTGCCTCGCAGGCGTCTGAAAGACAGATTCACCTCTCTGCTTGTTTTCCCTGGAACCATCAGCAGATTTTGTGGCCTCCTATTTCTCAGAGTATCAGGACCCGGGGCTGCTGATGTTTGTAAAACAAGGCAATGGACCAGGAGCGTCACCAACCGTGACTGGATACATCTGATGGCAAGTGACTCACTTCCTATGACACAGCCTCCCTCTTACATCACCTTGTCCTCAGAGAGCCTCATTCTCCGGTGGTCTCAGCCTGGCCACAGTTGACAATTAACTTCCTGAATCTGTGTCCACAGGCGTCATTGTGATTTGATCACCAATGTCTGGAATAATCTAGGAGCATGTTTCTTGAGGAAACCAAAGAGACACATCCAGGATCCTCAGGAGTTTAAGCAGTTGTTTTGCGTCTCACACACAGCAGTGTTCAGAACCCTTGGTGTTCTGAACAAGGCATGGCACCGTGTCTCCACGCTAGTGAGTGCTAAGAAATCCATGCTAGGAGGCTTTCCAGCCCGGGCAAATGCATGGGTATAAATACATGCTTCAGGAGTGTGGCAGAAAACGCAGATTGTCAACTGAATATCTATTACCCTTTTCTTTTCTTTTTTATCAACATAATCTCAGTTTTGTCTGGGGCAGCAACATTCCCGATTAAAAACCTTCACCTCCGCCAAACTCTTGCAGCCACGTGTAGCCTGCAGCTCTGTTCACAACACAAACGCCTGTGTTGAGTGACTCTCTTGTACGCAACTCAACCCGGCTCTGACTAACACAGACGAGGGATCTACTAATCTCTACATACACAGCTCCACCTAAACCATAAGACATTATTACACAAGGAGATGCTAAAATATTACAAAAATTACTCTCTGTGTGCCACGACAAACAGTGACACACATCTAGAAGTTGAGAGGGAAACTAGTGACTATTATGTATGTATAATAGGTATGTATTGAGTTGCTAATAGCGTAGTGTTCCTCTGAGACCAACCTATAATGTCCTAACTAATTCAAGGTCATTTCCAAAGCTCAAGTCCTATTGAAAAAGTAGACCAAGAAATTTTACGTTTAACTATGAAGTTAAATAAATGTCTTCACTCATCTGAAGGCTTACACAATTTCAAGAGCCAAAGTGAAATCGATTCCAACCTTCCTTTCGCCTTGGGGACATGGCGCACGCCTATCTCCCACGGCCAGTTCATTCATTAAGCATTTGTCAAGCACCTGCTCTGGGCCAGACCCTGGGACACCACAGCAACCACAATATTCAGAAAACCTGACTGCGTGTCACAAATGAGAGGGCAAGCCTGGCCGGGGCACCCAGGATGTCTACATGCCGAGGGCAGCATGCAGTGGTGAAGCGCTGGGAGAATGAACTTCTGGATCAGAGCAGGCTGTTACTTGAAGCACAGTATTTTGTTCTGGGTCAGAAGGATCAATAACTTCTAAAGTAATCTACATTTCTAAAGTTACTTTAATCAGTTCTTAGTCTTCCTTTTTTGAATTCTGAACTCCTAAATTTGGATCTAGGGTTTGGCTCCAAAAATAAATAGTTTCCATTTCTATTCCTAGTTAGAAACAACATACAAATGGAAAAGTTGGGTTCAAAAGCACATTAATCACTCATTACAAGAGATGCCAATAGTTGGCCTGGTCTCCACACCACTGCTCCATTTCACAGGAAATCTGGCAACACTTCATCATCAGTGGGCACTTATTAATCTCTTTCCTCTGTGTACTTTATAACAGTCCGTGTCACTATAGTGATTCCCTGAAAACCGAGCTGGTAGGCCAGTGAGGACATCTTTCCCCTTTGAGCAGCTAAAATTAACCACTCACTATGAAGTGCTACAGGAAATCTACTAACGCGTCTTGTCCAGAAACAGCCGGTTAAATCCATCACTGCCTGGGGATGTGAACCATGAAGCTCTGTGTTCAACACCCAGGCCCTGCCCCCCCTCAGGGCCTGGACAGTCTGTACCCCCCACCCCAGAAAGTCAGCCGTTGTCTGTAGCAGCGATTAGACTCCCTTCTCAGTGACTGCTGCTGAGAAAAGTCCTACTTGTCCGCCTGAGCTGTCCTTAGGAAACTCAAGAAGGGTTTCAGAATAACTGAATATAAAATAAGTTTGTGGACATTAAGTGACACCTATTTCGAGAGAACATTGACACCCACAGCACTATAAGCAACCAGAAAGGAATTTGGAGCCCTCTCTGGAGGTGGGTATTACTGGATCATGATGATAAATTTGCATACGAAGTCTCAGGCTTTCTGCTTCCCACTTGCTGTTTATATTATTTGGCAAAGACATTTGAAAGCTAACGACAGGACTCCTGCTTCTAGGAAGATGGAGTACGTGTACTTTTCCTGACTCATCCTACCAAGTGGAACTAAAAAAGCTGGGCATTGCATGTAAAGCACTGAAAGGTGCTGAGAAGCCAGACTGGCTAGAGACCTGGGGAGTGACATTATGTTGCATGCAAGTCCTGGCTTTTCTTTTTCCCTCTTATATCCCAAACTTGGAGCTGAAGAAGACGGCAACCTGGAAATGCCAATGGGGGTACAGGTAAAAAAAAATAAAAAAACCTTAACAAAAGCTTGCTCTCTCTAGGCAAGGATCCAGAAAAGAGGCAGTCTGTCAAGGCAGAAAACTTTCAGAAAATAATGGCTCTGCTCCAGCCAAACACCACAGAACTAACTATGGTCCCACCCTCACAACACTTCAACAGATGCCAGGTCTAGAGCCTAGATTCCTACTCTGTCCAGGCTGTAAGGAGATGCCTTGTCCACGCTGGCCCCTGCCCCACCAGAGTGGTGTCAGTGGAGACCAAGTGGGGAGCCTGGACTTCTACTCCCACCTGGCACTAATGAAGTGCCCCTCCCTCTGCCAGCTGGGACAGTGTCAGAGGAGGCTAAGCAGAGAGTCAGGAATGTCATCATGGCCAAGCAGTGATGAGGCCAACACCTGCCATGATGTCAGGGGAGGCCACCTGGGAAGCAGTCCTACCCCTCACAGCCAGGGACCTATCAGTGGAAGCCTTCACACCCCAATCCAGGGCAATGGGGAGGACCCTGCAGGTATCAGTGGAGACAGAGTGGGGAACCTGGACTTCTACCCCACCTCTTGGCAATGGGGCAACACCCTCCTCCCACTCCAGCAGTGTCACAGGAAGCAGACTGAAACCAAAGTTTAAATGGTATCTCAAGTCTTATAACAAAATGCTCAGATGGTCAATCTAAAATCACTCGTTATACCAAGAACCAGGAGGATTTTGAACCGAATGAAAAAAGAAAACCAATATGTGCCTACACTGAGGTGACATAGATGTTAGAATTACCTGACAAAGATTTTAAAGCAGCTAACATAAAAATATTTCAATGAGCAGATACAAACATGCTTGAAACAAATGCAAAAAATAGTCTTAGCAAAGAAATAGGAAGTCTCCCAAGAAATATAAGAAAAAGAATCAAATTGAAATTTAGAACTGAAAAATATAACCAAAATTAAAAAAAAAAGATTTCAATGGATGGGCTCAACAGCAGAACAGAAGGGACAGAGGAAAGAACCGGTGACCTGGAGGACAGAGTCGTCGAATTCACCCAATCTGAATAACACTGAAAATAGACTGGAAAAAATAAGTAAACAGATCCTCAGAGACCTGTGAGACTATAACAAAACATTTAACATTTGTGTCATTGAAGTTTCAGAAGGAGAGAAGAAAATGGGAAGGCCTGAAAACTACTCAAAGAAATAATGGCTAAAAATTTCCTAAAATTAGCAAAGGACAAGCCTTCAGATTAAAAAAGCAAAGAGAATCCCAAATAGAAGAAGCCCAAAGAAATCAACACTGATGCACATCATAATTAAATTTCTGAAAACTAAGACAACAAAAAGAAAATTCTTGAAAGAATCCAAAGGAAAACAACACCTCATCTATAAGGGGAAAACAATTCAAATAACAGTAGATTTCTCATCAGAAGTCATGGAGGCCAGAGGCAACGGTACAACATGATTCAAGTACCGAAAGAAAAGAACCGTCAGACTAAAAATCTATACCCTTGCGGAATGAAAAGGAAATTAAAAATCCTCAGAAGAAGAAAAACTAAGATGACTGTGACCAACAGATCTACCCTAAAAGAATGACTAGAGGAAACTCTCTAAACAAAAAGGAAATGATAAAACAAGGAATCTTGGGACATTAGGAAGAAATAAAGAAGAAAGTCAGCAAAAATATGGGTAAATACAATAGACTTTCCTTCTTTTAAGTCTTCTAAATTATATTGGACAATTGAAGCAAAAATTATAAGAGTTTGATGTAGTTCTCTAAATGTATGCAGAGGAAACATTTAAGACAAGTGTTTTATTACAAAGGAAGTGTGAAGGGATGAAATTGAAGGTAAGGTTTCTATAGGTCATTCCAACTGGCAAAATGACCAACCTGTGAACTGTGATAAGTTATATCATCTAATACCTAGGGCAAAACACTAAAAAGTTACATAAAGAGATATGCTCAAAAGCACTATTGATAAATCAAAATGGAATTCAAAAAAATGCTCAAGTAACACATAGGGAGGAAAGAAAAACAGAGAGATAAAAAACAGAAAAAGCAGAAACCCAAAAATAAAATAATAGACTTAACCCCTAACATATTAATAAATACATTAAATGCAAATGGTCTAAACGTAACCTAACTATATGCTTGCCACAAGAAACTCACTTTAAACATAGTGATAGAGCCAAGTTAAAAGAAAAAGCATGGAAATATACATATATTATATCATGGAAACAGTAACAAAAGAATTTAGGAGTGGCTACATTAATACCTGATAAAGTAGGCTTAAGAGCAAAAAAAAATTATCAGAGATAGAGAGGGATATTATATAATCATAAATGGGTGAAACCATCAAGAGGACATATCAATCCTAAATGTGTATGCACCAAACTACAGAGCCACAAAATCTGTAAAGTAAAAACTGATAGAACTGAAAGAAGAAATAGACTAATCCCTAATTATAATTGAAGACTTCAATATCGGTCTGTCAACAGTTGTGAAGACAGCTAGACAGCAATCAGTAAGGATGTGGACTAAATAAACAATACTATTAATGAAGAGGTTCTAATCAACTTTTATAGAATACTCCACTTAGTAATAACAGAATATAGTTTTTTTTTAAGGACCCAGAAAAGATACACCTGGATAGACTACATTTTGTGCCATTACAAAAAAAGTCAACAAACTTAAAATAATTAAAATCATACATTCTATGACCACATAAAAACAAGACAGAAATCACTAACAAGAAAATATCCAAATACTTGGAAACTAAAAGCCCTCTGAAACACCTCTAAAAAGCCATAGGTTAAAGAGGAAGTCTCATGGAAATCAAAAAATACATTGAACCAATGAAAATGAAAATACAACATATCAAAATTTGTGAGACATAAATAAAGCAGCACTGGAAGGGAAATTTATAGCACTAAATGCATACATTAGAAAAGATAAAACTTTCAAATCAACAATTTCTTCTCCACTTCAAGGCTGGGCAAGGTGGCTTATACTTGTAATCCTAGCACTTTGGGAGGCTGAACAGGAGGATTGCTTGAGGCCAGAAGTTTGAGACAAGCTTGAGCAACATAGCAAGACCCCATTTCCATAAAAAAAATAAATAAAAAATAAATTAGCCAGGCATGGTGGCACACCTGTAGTCTCAGCTACTTGGAAGGCTGAGGCAGGAGGATCACTTGAGCTCCAGAGTTTGAGGTTGCAGTGAGCTATGATGACGCCACTGCACTGTAGCCCAGGCAACAGACTGAGAACCTGTCACATATACAAAAAAAAAAAAAAAAAGGGCCTAGAGAAAGAAGAACAAAATTAACTGAAAGCAAGCAGAAGGAAGGAAATAATAATGATAAGAGCAGAAATCAATGAAATTGAAAAGAGAAAGTATCAGTAAAACGAAAAGTTGGTACTTTGAAAAGATCAATGAAATTGGCAAATCTCTAGCAAAACTAACAAAAATAGGAGAAAAACTCAAAACATCAATATCAGAAAGAAAATTGGGGTTATTATTTTCCCTACAAGCATCAAAAAAATAATAAGAAAATACAATGAACAATTCTACACATATAAATTTTCGAAATTAGAATTAGATAAAATAGAGCAATTCCTTGAAAACCACAAACTACCACAACTCACCCAATACTAAATAGACAATTTTATTAGCCCTATAACTATTAAGACAATTGAATTCATAATTAACAAACTCTCAAAAAAGAAATCTGTAGGTCCAGGTGGTGGTGCCGTAGAATTCTACCAAACATTTAAAGAAGTAATACCAATTCTACAGAATCATTTAAGAAAATGGAAGAGGAGGGAACACTTTCCAACTTTAAAACTAGACAGACACAGCACAACAATAGTAACAACAAAACTACATGCTATTATCCTCCAGGAATATCGTGTAAACATCCTTAACAAAATATTATGAGATAGAATTAGGTAATATGTAAAAAGAGTTATATACAATGACCAATTGCGTTTTATTTCAAAGAGGCAAAGCTGCTTCAGTATTTGAAAATTAATCATTGTAATCCATCACAATACACAGACAAAAAAATCATATGATTGGATTGATCAATACAGAAAAAGTTGTTTACAAAATTCAATATCCTTCACGATAAAAAAACTCTCATAAAAGTAGGAATAGAAAGAAACTTCCTCTACTTGGTAAAGTAAATCTACAAAAACTCTGAAGCTAAAATTATACTTACTAGTAAATAACTGAATGTTTTCTCCCTAAGACTGAGGACAAGGTAAAGAAGTCTATTCTAACATTTTTATTTAACATAGTGCTAGGAGTTCTAGCCAGTGCAATAAAGTAAGAAAAGGAAAAAAAGAGCACACAGATCAGAGAAGAAAAAAGAAAACGGTTACTATTTGCAAATGACATGATGATGTATATATAAAACTGCAAAGAAGCTGAAGAAAAAGAAAAACACTTCTATTAATAAGTGAGTTCAGCAAGATCAGTAGACACAAAATGAACATAGAGAAATAAATCGTATTTCTGTATGTCAGCAATAAACACAGAAATGCCAGCAATAAACACTTTGGCACATGTATTTTTAATGGAAATTAAAAATACAATACCATTTACAATTGGTCAAAAAAAAAGAAACAGGGTAAATGTAACAAAGCATACACAGGATTTGTATGCCAGAAATTATAAAATTCAGTTAAAGAAAAATAATTTAAATAAATATAGAAACATATGGTGTTGATGGATTGGAAGACTCACCTAGTAAAGATGCCAATTCTCTCCAAATTAATATACAGGTTTAACATAATTTCTATCATAATCTAGCAAGATTTTTTTGTAAATATAAATAAGATTATTCAAAAATGTACCATATGATTCTCTCAATAGATGCAGAAAAAGCATTTGATGAAATCCAGCACACTTTTATGGTAAAAACCCTCAACAAAATAGGCATAGATAGTACATTCCTTAAAATTATTAAGGCCATAAATGACAAACCCACAGCCAACATCATACTGAGTTGGGAAAACAGGAAAGCATTCCTGCTTAGAACTGGAACCATACAAGGCTGCCCACTGCCTCCACTTCTATTCAACATAGTGCTGTAAGTTCTTGCCAGAGCAATCAGACAAGAGAGGGGAATTAAGGGTGTCAGAATGGGAGCAGAAGAGGTGAAACTCTCACTCTTTGCTGATGATATGCTATTATACCTAGAAAATCCCAAAGATTCTGCCAAGAGACTCCTGGAATTAATAAATGAATTCAGTAAAGTCTTAGGATACAAAATTAATGCACACAAATCAGTGGCATTCATATACGCCAATAATAGTCAAGCCGAAAATCAAATCAAAGACACAGAACCTTTCACAATAGCATCAAAGAAAATTAAATATTTAGGAATATGTTTAACAAAGGAAGTGAGAGATATTTATAGGGAGAACTATGAAACATCGATAAAAGAAACTGTAGATGAGTACACAGATGGAAATCCCTACCATGCTCATGGACTGGTATAATCAATATTGTTAAAATGTCCATTCTATGTAAAGTGATCTATACAATTAATGCAATCCCTATCAAAATTCCACCATCATTCTTTACAGATTTAGAAAAAATAATTCTGTGCTTCATCTGGAACCAGAGAAGACCT
>CAUYSK010050829.1:0-52429 GCA_963575035.1 Avahi laniger | reverse complement strand
CAAAAAAAAAAAAAAAAAAAAGAATGATCCCTTGAACGCAATAGGCCCTCAATCAACACTAGCTTAATAAATCAATGAATAATGATTGTCTATACACCCAATTCTCAATGCTGACAGTAATCACTTAATTGTACTCTATATCACAGCCATGAATGGGTTATTGTACACCGCATTAGATTAGATTCCTGGATGTCACTCTCACTTGTGTCTCAGTCTTCTAGACATCAATTTGATTTATTGAAAAGGTCTTCAAATGAGTTCTAAAGTCTAAATTAAAGCTCACATATTCTTGTTTACATTTTCTAATACCTCAAAAAGTTAAAAAGACAAATTCTGGAGTGAAGTTTCCCAATAGTAAGTAAATCTCCATGATAATATAATTGAAGTGTTCGTTCCAGTGCTCAAGATCTGTGGGTATTCACCAAATATTCAGGATGATACACTAGATGTATCTAGACACAGTTAGATACTTAGATGAGAGATGTGTATTTATTCCACAAGTGTCTATTACAAAATGGGTATCTTTCTGGTATAGGTGAAATAGCAGAAGCAGAAAAAATCTAAAGGCTGAAAGAAAGGGGAGATACAATCTCCTAAAATTTTGTTTGCATGTCAGAGGTCCATTGTCAAAATTCTCATGATATATGCATACCAAAAAAAAAAATATAATCTGTTCTCTTCCAACCTAAAAGATGGCCAATAGGCTAACAATATATCATAAAGTAAAAGTTTTAAGGATTTTACTGAATATTTAAGACTAAAAATAATCATTTCATGAAAAGAAAATGAAGTAAATTTAGCTACCCATGAGAACATTTTGTAAAATCTTTTGGGCAAGCTCCTTGTTTTCAAGAGAGAAGTACATAACATTTGTATAACAAAATGAAGACATCACTTAAAAAAATACTTCCACATCCCATAAAAGCTTTTTTGCACATTTTGATGGTAATTTAGATAATACTCATAAGGAGATAGATATATCTTTTAAAAATATTATTTAGATACAATGACCTTTGCAATAATAATAAAAATACTAATTAACTGTTTAGGCTTTGGGTTTTAGTATCAAAATGTTAAGTCAATGATTTTTTCCTCAAAACTAAATGAGCACAAAACCACTTAGTCCTACACCATAGGCTTTTTATCAGCAAACACAATGGATGACCTGTCAAGTTTGATCATTGCAACCACTCAAGTGTAAATTCTCTATTACTTCAGGGTCATTGGTAGAAAGCAATAAAGTGTATTTCAAGAAAGCTTTATTTAGCATTCCCCTGGAAAATGTTTTATTACTGTGAAGCAAAGAACAGTCTTTAAAAGAGATTTTCAAATTGGAAGAACCTAAGTATGTATCAATATCAATACATTAAAATGATTTTATGTTAATTAAATTTCTCTCAATGTATACAATGTATATGATTTTTATTGCAGTCTTTACAAATTTCCTTCTACCTTCTAAGGTGCTACACCCTGTCATTGCTCACTAACTGTGCAATCTGGTAGAGCTTCAATAACTGGTTTAGAATCCAGTTGAAACATTATTTCCTCTATGAATCCTCCTATGATGTCCAAGAGAACTTGAATTCTTCCAGGTCTGTGTTTACTACTACTGCACTTGCATTATACCGTGATTTTTTCTGCCTACAGAGCTGTCTCAGTTATGAGATTGTGGATGAGAGAAAGGACAGCGGCTTCTCTCTCACAGTCTCAGTGCCCAGAGTGGCATTTGGCCCAATGTAACACTTCAATGTTTGTGAAATAATCCTAGTCTTACATAGATCCAAGCTACATTCATTGTCTGTGAGTCATCCCCTTATTCTAACACTCACATGTGCAAATAATTACTGACTGTAGTCAAAATCAAGTGTATGAAGTAAAAGGAAAACAAAGGAGAGGGACCGACTAAGTTTGGGAGAATAAAGAAGTGCTTCTCTGAAGAGGTAACTTTAAATAGGCGTTATGTGGACAAGTAAAGCTGAAAGGGCAGAGGAAAGAGTGGTAAAGGAAGAAGAGACACCAAGCATAAAAATCTGGAAGTAACAAAAATCAAGAAACCAATGGGACTAGAGCAGCAGGCAAGGGGAAATATGCAGGTTCTGAGATTGTGAAAAGGAGGATTTTATAGACAGTGGTCAGAAATTAGAGTTTCTTAGAAGTACAATAGGCATTCGAATAGTTTTAAGCACTGAAATGACATGAGCAGATAATATGTCTTAAAACTACAATTTTAGTGCTATGAATATATTAGAGGTAAGGAAGAGTAGAAGCGGAGCTCAGTGAAGAAGCTATTGCAACATTCATCAGTTTTTGGTGAGTAATTACAAGTAAATTTTAATAAAAAAATCAGTTTCAGGACGCATTTTGAGGTAGAAATCATAGGATTTGCTATTGATTGGCATGTGGTTAAAGAGAAAAAATGACTCTAGATCCCTCGTATGCCTTCTACTGATAATAAAGGCATGGAAGGATTTTTGGAAAAGTTCAAAAAAAAGAAAAAGGAATCCATCAAAACATAATTGTAATCCCATGATCTGTTTGTATTTAGTACCATTATTGTCACAAATCAAGGGAAGTCTATGCGAGTTTACAATATCATAGCTTAAGAGTATAACTCTTGATAAACTAGCAATTCCTATACATATAAGGTTGAAGTCTTTCCAGTTTCGTTATTTTTAGTGTGCACAGAACGCTCTGAATTTATCCATGAAATATTCATAGAGACTAACATTAATACTGTGTGGGTTTTGGGTAATATGAACAATCAATAAGCTTTATACATTGACCTTTTTATTTCCTTTTATTTTCTCTAGAGAACAAATAATGAAGATTTACAATTATTCTATTGTGGCATCAGACAGTGTTAGATAAAAAGAAAAAAAAATAGAAAGCTCTTGTTTTTATAAAAGAAAGCCCTAGGTAGACTTAGTTAAATGTAATAAGTGATGTTTAGAATGGATTTATGCAGCCAGGCAGATTTTTATGTTTTAATGATATCTGAGGCAAAGAAGGAACATCATTTTTTTTTAATTACATGGGCTGAAATCACAAGGAAGATAAAATAATCTTATTAACATTTCTTTTGTTTAAACACATGACTGGAACAAGGCTCATGATGGTTTTGCTAATTTATTTTAATGCTAATTTATAAGATGCTGTCATACGGTTGAAATAAGTACAAATTTAAAAGTCTCCTATTTTTGGTAAGTTGAGAATATAACATATGATACACATGAAAGTTAACTCGAAGATTTATTGAAGACCATTTGGTATCTTTTTATATCTTATATAGATTTACAAACCAATACATGCTCATCGTGAAAAACTCAGCAGTCCAGAAATACAAAGGAACAAAGTAAATCAACTGTAATCTCACCCAGAAGTAACCACCATTAACATTTTGGTGATTTCTGTCCAATCATTTTCTGGATGTACTACATACACACATGCACATTTTACCTAGTTGACATCTTGCTGATTATATTATTCTGTACCTTATTCATTCACTTCATATTAATTATAATGATTTTTAATGTCTTTAACGTTTTTCTAAACCATATTTATGACTCTATAATCATGTTATGTGGATTATTATATATTTAACTATTTGTATTTTAAGATGAATGAAATATTTTACAATTTTCTAACTATTAGAAATAACACTACAGTGAATACCTTTATATACACATATTTAGGTTATGTTATTTGATTATTTTCTTAGGATAAGTTTCAGGAAAGAGAATGACTGATTCACAGACATGAACATTTAAAACACTACAGATACAGCTTAACGAATGAAGAACACAGCATTTTATACTCCTGACACCATATGAGAGTGCTTATCTTACAAAACCCTGGATGCTTTTAGGTAGTGTGGTTTCCTTCAATAATTCAAACATTTTGACATGTGAAACAGTTAATTATAGTTTTAAGTTACATACATCAAATAGTGAGATTGAGTTTTCTATAATTTTATCAGCTATTTTATTTCCATAAATCATCTATGCTCTTTGTATATTTTTGTGTATGGAGTTTAAATAATTCATTTGTATTAGATTTTTACTTGTTAAAAAGATGTTGCACATATTTTTTATATCTATTTCCATGTTTTTTCTTTTTATTAATGAAATTTTTGTTCAAAAATGTTTTGGTCAACTCTATTGATCGTTGGCATTTTTTTTTATAATACTTTCTCCCAGGAATAATATCTTCTCCCAGGAAATTCTGCATATATAATTTGATTTCCCCTCCTCCTCCTTCTTTTATATTTCATTTTTCTTTCAAGGTGAGAAAGTTGTTTTTTGTTTTGTTTTATGTTTTTTGTTTTCTTTTTTTTAAAAATGGCTAGTGAATTTCTTGGAGAACATTTATTGATAACTACTCCTTCTCTATTTATTATTGTTTACTTATCAAATCATAATATATGATATATGAACATTTTTTTGTAGTGATTAACAAATGTGTTCCACTGACTTATTTGTTGATTTTGTGCAGTAATACCATGCTGTTTTAAATATCATGGTGACGTGGAGAAGTTTTTTTAAAGACTGACTACAACTTAAAAATATAAATCTTTAACTAAGAATTCAAGTCTTTTAAAAAGCTTTTTTAAATTTAAATTAAAAAATTTTTAAAACAAAACAAAAATTACAAAATTTATCTATTATTTTGAAAAATTGGTAGCATGCATAGTTTTATTCATTCATTAGTGCATCACACACATCCTGAGGGACATCATAATGGCAGACACTGGAAATACAGAAATCAGTAAGTTATTATAGAGACACACTTTTACCTTAATTTAGAAAACATGTAATTCTCACCTTTGAAAATTCAGACTACTTTTTGGCTATCTGAACATTTAGTTATAGGCATTCTACTTAATAAATAGCAATCAGAGCTATTAAGACTCAGCTAAATTGTTTCCCCTCTCCAAAACCTTTTTTTCTCACTTGAAAGATTTTTGGAATTAGCTATCTTTTTTGGAAGAACGGAAGCGCTCAAATTACTATAATTTCAAGGTTGAGTGAAAAGAGAAACTTTATGTAGAAATAAAAGACCTTAGATAAAGCTCAACAACTTAGTTACAGAGCTTACTGTGAACGTGGAAAACATATCTATTCTCTTTTACGTTGCTTGAAATAGCATACGTTGAAGCAATAAGAATTCGACAAAATATTTTTATTTTTAAAAGGAAGATGTTATTGACAAAGAAGAAATATTTTTGATCTGAGATATATAACGTGTATTATAATAAAACATCCCAGATTTTTCTATTCTAAGACATTCAGAACATTGCCTGGTAAAGAACATTGCTTTAAAAAGCCACTTCTGTGAGTGAATATCTCTAGAAGAGGGTGAAAGATAGTTCAGAATTAGAGAGATGTTTGCCAAGAAATTCACATCCCCGCACTGAAGAACAACAGATGGCAGCAGCAGCAATGAAAACTTGCAGCAGTTCCCGTCTGGCTCTCTTTCAAAATGGCCATTTATATTTCCTAGCACAAACAGCCAACTGCTGTCGCCTTGTATTGTAAGCACGGATAAAGAAAAAATGCAAGAATGACACTCAAATTGCCTTAAACAGAGGAAAAGGATAAAACCTGAAAAGGGAGGTGGGTTGATGATGCCACCCTGGTCGGCCAGGTGTCTTAGTTTTCTGAGATTTCACAGGCAGTCTGCTCAGTGCTGGTGCATGGCCTAACCTGTCTCCAGGTCTAAAACATTGCCAGATGCTCCCAGGCCACCGCCTTACTTCCCACACCCTGGTCTCTGTTTCCGGCCTCTGTTTAGTAACTTCCATTCGATTTCTGCTTCCTGTCAAAACAGGATTTCAATTCATAGATTATTGTTCTTTACCTGCATCATCTCTCACCTCAGGAAGGCAAACTAGAGTCAAGGCATACACAGAAAGGAAAGGTCAGGGCAGAACAGAAGCAAGAGAAAAGGAGGTCACTGAGTGCTAGCACAGTCAGGAGCCAGGGATTTACAGGAGCTGAAAAGGCTCAGAGCCTAAGCAGAAGACATGTGATACCCAGGAACAAAGAAAGATTTGACAAACCAGGCAGCCATTCCTCTCAAACAGCAAGCTTTCACATCACTAGAACGGAAATCAATTTCCCAGGATCTGGTCAGGGCAAACAGAGGCGGCTGCCAAAAAGAATGATGAAATGGCTTGGAGAAAAGCAGCTCATTTTCAGGTGGTTTGTGGTCCAGGTTATCACGCTGTTCCCTGCTCCTCAAGAGAGAACTAGGTTCGGATAGTCGGTTGGTACATATCCTGTGAGATGCTGATTTATGGGATTGATCTTGAGGATTGTATCCCTCTCTCTTCACCAAATAGTGAATTTAATACCACCTTATCTGAGCTTCAGAAAGATGAGATATTGAATACTCTTTCTTGGGCCCATATGAATCAAAAAGTTAGGATCAGAAAATGAATTTTATCCGTACAGTTTATACTAAATCTATCTATATTCCTCATGGGTTATTTCTAGGTCTGCCACTAGCCTGTGTAGCCTTTGTCTAGTTCCACAGAGCATGGCTTTACATGGAGAGTGTCATCTGGATTTCAGCTAGACAGCCACTCAGTTGTGCATACATGGATGGTATACAACCTGTATAACCATACACGTCCATCCTGAGTACTAGCATGTAACCACCTGCCCAAAGACAAAAACTTAGTTTTCTCCATCACGCATAGCCTCAACCTATATCCAACTGGTCACCAAGCTCAATCAGATCTGTATTCCTTCCATCCTTATCTCTTCATCCCCGTTGTCATTGTCTTAACTAATGATATCACCACTTCCCAGAAGACTATTGCTATAATCTCCTAATTGGTATCTCTCCCTCTGATCTGGGTTTATAGTGCATCCTTCAAACAATGGAAATACATTCTGAAAACCTTAGCGTGGATTCAAAGACTGTTCAAATTCCTATCTTTGCCTATGTTTCAGCCTAGTTTCCCATTGCTTGCCTACATATAGTCACACTGAGCTGCTTTGTACTTCTTCAAGTGTGCTCTCATGCACCCCTCACTGCATTTCTGTCTATACACATTCCTCCCAAACTAACTTTTACAGGACCTCAGCTAAATTATCTCCTCTCTCAAAAATCTTATTCAAACACTCACGGCTTGTACATGATCTTCCTCTGTATTCTGTGAGTATCCAATTCAAATATTTATAATCCTGATTGTAGCACTTCTCTCACCTAATTAAATTTGTTTTATTTATCTATTTTTAATTAGGATATTATCTAAAGGTAGTGATGGACAGATTTTTTTATTCAAAGTATAATAAACTTTGTAAACATGTACAAACATATGTTGAAGTTAACAATAAATTTGCATGAGCTTGGGGGATGTCATTCTTGTAGAGCTAAAATATTATCAACTTCCTAATCACTCCTTGCCTTTTTCAAAATATTTGATAAAAGTTTTAGCAATTTGGTAATTTTTTCTATTTTAAATGTTAACAACACACAAAAGACCAGTTGAAATCCAGTGAAAATTCAAATGAGGCAAAAGATGCAAACTTTGGCATTCATAAGTCTGAGTCTTTTCACTGATCTTCCTTTCTTTATACTTACTCCTTAGGTGATCTCATTCAGTCTCATTAGAATATATCACAATTTCTTCAGTTTAGCCCTATATAAAGTAGCTAGCTTATACAAAGAGCCAAGATATATAAAAGAAACATGTCATAAACACTAGAATCTTTGCTTATCGCACTCTACAAAAGGCCAAGGAAACCAAAAATATAACTCACCCATCTGTACTCATTCCGGGGCATGGGCTCTTAGAGTGGAATGGTGAAATGAAATACCAGAACTATTTCAATTGTGTTTATATTCATATCCATTCATATTCTCTCTGTTTTTCTCTCTTGCTCTCATTCTTGAGTTTGAATTGATTGAGGAAATTTATAGAAATCACTTCTAGTAATTAGAATGTCTTCTTATGGTACCTAAATAACTTTCAAGGCATTCTAGTACTGAGGTCACATATACTATGCTATGGTAGTGTACTGACAAAATAAATACCTTATATGAAACACATCAAATATGCTAACAAGTCATTAGATAGTTTTAATATCTGTCATGTACAAGGAACTATGTTCGATATTATTTGTTTCAGATTTATAAACTGTAAATAAAAACAGTTTGATTTTTTTTTCATTGTTCATCATATTGCTTTGGGTTTTTTTTAATAACTAAAATAGTACACATGTATAATTTTATATTACCAAGTATCATGATTAGGCTAAATGCTTTAGGACAGCAGTCCCCAGACTTTTTGGCACCAGGGAGTGGTGTTATGGAAGACAATTTTTCCACAGACAGAGGGTGGCGGGGGAGGTGCAGAGGCGGAGCTCAGGCAGTGATGCGAGCGATGCGGAGTGGCTGTAAACACAGACGAAGCTTTGCCCTGCTCAGTCACGGGCTGCTCACCTCCTGCTGTGCGGTCTTCCCAGTTCCTAAGTTTCATGGAAGACAATATTTCCATGGAAGGGGGTGGGGCAGAGCTCTGTAGCCCAGTCCCTAACAGGCCACTAACGGGTACCAGTCTGTGGCCTGGGGATTGAGGACTGCAGGTTTAGGATATTCATGACGATGTAACAGTGTTAGTATCATCCTCATAGTCTAAATACACAATTTGCAATCATGTCAGCAATTGCTTGTATTTTACAAAGTACAGTTTTTTGGCTTGGGGAATCATTGCCTTCTCATTAAAAGGCTACATCATTACATCAATTTAATTGAATCATTTCAATTAAAAATGAGCAGGCCATTATTTAATCACCTGGATATAATGTTAAACCTCAGGCATTTGAAATTAATATTTTCTAGAATGCTTTTGATAGACTTTATATCAGCTAGAAGGAAATTCCCAACAGGCACAAGATTTCACTAACATTTTTGTGCAGTTTTTTTAATACTTTTAAATGAAGAGACATATAGCATAAATGTTTAATCTTCAGATTATATTTAACATTGATACTTTAGAAATTCTCCTTCAAAAAAAATGGGAATAAAAATAAAATAATTATTAAGATTAATCTTTGTAAACAGTCTTTTGAATAAATATATCTTCTAAATGTAAAATTAAAGATGATTTGGGGTAAGGAATGTTTACTAGAAAAAAAAGCTTATATATTTCAATTCTGGCTTTTTAAGGGTTTGATTTCCTACTTAATAGTCTAATACCCTGCTGCTTTATTTGGTTTTGTTTTTGTTTGTAAAGTCCCAGAGCTCCTTGCTTTGCCACCTGAAACAGGCCTCTAGTCCCTGCAGTTTTTCCACTGCTCTGGCAAATTTTTATACCATAGTGATATGTGTTTTACTTCCAAAAATAATATTTTGACTTGCTGTATTACTTTAATCACAACTTCATGTCTCATAAGATTTAAGAGTACTTTGGATTTTCTAAACAAAGCTTAAAATGTCCTTTCTGGTTTTTCGCTCCATAATTGATTTATCGAGCACCTTCTATATTCCAGAGTTTGTACTAATTGCTGATTATAAAAGGGTAAATAAAAATTAGGTTTTGTCTTCAATAAACATACGAAATACAGAAAAAGATAGAGGGCAAACATCTGTAACTGAGACCCTGAATTTTAACAAATTTTAAGTTAAATAACAAAATTTAAAATACATTATGTAAAACCTATGTCTGAATTTGCCTGTTCTCACAAAAGGCAGTCACAAATTTAGCCACAGCAACTTGAAACTGTTACTCAATGATTCATATTCATTGTATATTATTAAATCATTCTTTGTTCATTTATTCATTCATACTCTAGGGATTTGCTAAGTGCTTACTGGGTCTATGAAGATGAACACAACAAAATGTGGCCATCCAGGATTTGACCAAATGAAAATTGCTGCAAGAAGGAGACATGGTTTGGCAAATTTCCCCAGGAGATTTACCCAATCAACCCAGGTGGTTGGTTGTCCTGTGCTTTGTAACAGGGAAAAATAAAAAGTCTATATTTCCCGACCTGAAATAGCCTTGGAATTTGCCTTAAGACCCATGCAAATATGGATGAAATATTTTCAAAAATAATGAATAATTTCTAAGAATGAAAGAAGTTTCTTTCTGGTGTTTGAAAAATACTACCATACCAAGTGTAAGCATATTTTTAAAAATCTATTATTTTATACACTATGGCCCTCTCTCAGTATAAACCAGCAATTGTCTATGAGGTTGACCTCTCCTGCCTGGTCATACTTCTCCTCCCAATTTGCACAGGTACTTATTTGTAATGTTACTTAAAATAGCCCTTAACTTGAATGTAAACTTCCAAGAATTCAAGAAATTCTGCAAAAATCTAGGCTATATGAAATCTGTGTCTTGACTTATCTTGTACACTGTTGTATCCCCAGTGCTATATATAGTAGATATAGATATTTGCTGAATGAATAAAGAATTGATTTTGGGAAAGAAAAATATCAGGAAAATTAAATTACCATTCTCTTTCTTTTCATTATGACAACTCTAATTTTGGGTAAATGAGAATGAATTGAGCATGATGATGGTTCTGCATATTCTGGCTAGTTTTAAAAATAAAAATAAAAACAGGAAGAAAAGGAAAAACTGTATAAAATATAGCCCATTAACAGATGATTTATATGCTAGATCCTGATTGATACATTGTTTTCAGTCAACATTTGCTTTGAATTAGGTTTTTGGTCAATTAAACATTCTTAGTAATGGGGATTTATCATAGGATTAATCCTTGAACTATTAATTTTCTACAATATGAATTCTCAAAATTAATCAAATAGCTATCTATGCATTTTAACAGAATAGGGTTTAAAATGCACTTTCAAGGAATCCATCATAATGCTATTCTGAAGTCAACTTTAAGTTTACACAAGTAAGGCTACTACTATTAATAAATTTGCTTTAGCTTTTCAATCTCAAAACATCAATGAGATCATAAATATTATTTCTACAATCTTGAACCCTTTAAGCACATATTTTAAGTAGAGCCTCTATTAATTAGCTATGTTAACAATCAGTTGCATTTCAAAAAGGCATTTTTAAATGTAAACTATACACTTTGCAAATATATTATGTCATTTTTCAACACAACAGTTGAGGAGAAAGCTAAAATTCATATCTGTTTGGACATACACACACACACAGAGCACAGAAATAGTTCTCACATTTTTCAAAATACCATTCATCTTTCACTTTTATTGTTAGAATTTGACAATGAAAAGAGATCCCATGAACAGACTGTTGTGGAATTTCCACATCTTTTTGACTTTTCATCTTTGAAGTCAATGAATTTTAGAAATATGAAAGCAACTATTATGGTAGCTCTTTTATCACTTTAAAGATAAGCCATAAAGGCAGTTGTAAGATGTGTCAACCATAGAAGTTTTTGTTCTACAAAAACTAAAAATATATATGGTGTCAATTTTAAGCAGAACTCACACAAGAAGTGCCCCCACCCAGGGTTACTCTGTAATGAAGTTTGCAATATATTAACAACAAATCTGTATTTAACCAGGATGGTACCATGATCACTAGGAAAGTAATCCAAAAAGCTCATCAGATACTTTATATTAATCTAATAATTTGGAACCATTTAAAGCAAAGTTTCGGTGGTACACCAGGCATCTTGAGGCAATGTGGTTGATGTTAGCTGTAGAGGCTTTAAATTCAAACAACCTTAAATTAGAATTTGGATAAATTTCTTAATACCTTTAAATTTTCCATTGCTTAGTATTATATTATCCACATTCATTTGCAGTACTGGGACAAAAGAAGTATGGTTATAGGAATACTTTCAATTTAATCAAATTTTCAAAATATATATTTTGAGGAGGGGGAGGAGGCTGTATATAAAGTACACTAGCAATCACTTGATGCAGGGATGGTGGAGATAAAAGAGATGGAGAAACCTAGATAATGATTCTAATTGCGCAAGAAGGTAATAGAGATAAATTAATAAAATAAACAAACGAAATCATACAAAAGCCAGGCAGTAAGGAGAAGAAGAGAAAGTGCTTAATCCCGAATTTAAGGGATAGGTAATTTTGAACAGATGTAGAAGGGAGAGCAAAAGCTTAGAGAGATTGAAGATACCTTAGCTGATGATCAAGGCCTGAGTCGAAGTGAAATGGAAGATGAGGTTGGCTAGATACACTGTAGCATCTGGGATGTGAAATTATCCTTTATGAGTTATATGTAGTATCTGAGGAGGTACTGTCAAATAAGACAGATATATCCCGGCAATCACAGGTATCAACCTACACATGGTCAAGGCGAGAAGGGAACCAACTCCCATAGAACACCTAGTATCTCATCATAACTTGTGTCTTAATTTCCACTCTTGAGCCTGTAACTAACTGGTTCATTCAAACTGAATAAAAATTTCAACAATCAATCATAATGGTAAACCTAAAAATTGGCATCCAAGCTAACAAAAATAACTGAAATGTTTATTTCAGCTTAAAAATAAGAAAAGGAAACCTTAGAAAGCCAAATACAGTATATCTATGACAACGCTAGGTATTCAGGGATTTATAGATTAGGTTTTGACAAATCAGAAATACCAGTGCACCTGTTTAACCAAGACTAAGTGTCTTGGTTCTCTTAATATTTTAAAATGCTCTTTTTATTAATATGTTAAAATGGTCATGCATGTGTTTTCTTAATTATAGCATCACCATGTATTTAGCATTTATCTCTTCTTTGTTTCACCTGTATCGGATAATTTCCTCACTTGAGCTAAAACCTGAGAGGGAAGAAATCTGAGCTTATAAACATATTGAATTCTAGAAATTGGTTTTTGGGAGGTGGAGGGAGAGGTGGTATGGGGGAAGCATGATAAACTGGTTGACTAAATAAATATGAATTACCTGACCTGCAACCATATTTGCAAAGAGAGTGCAATGCACAAACATTCCTCTTATGCTGATTTCACATGTGGAAAATAGAATCCCGTCATAATCCCAAATGCTAAGAGATCAATGAGCAGCTACTGACAATCAACTGCATAGTTCTTTGTGAAAGATCGAAAGCTAAAACTACTGATCCAAATGCTGATAAGGGATGTTTGGGGGTTTTAAAATGTTTACATGCAAGATGTTTCCTTGGATCCTGCCTATGCTCGTACAACATGTTTGTCTTTGGTCACCTTATGCAGTGGTGAGGGACACACAGTGATTTTCCCAGCTCATGCTATCAGATTATGGGTGAAGAGCCCATCTGCAAATTCTCTGGAAACCCCTGTGAAAGCACATAGTTGGGGCCTAAGAGAAGCAAGACCTAGAGAGTTGCAGTGGTCACAGGAGTTGCAGCATTTATGTAGAGTTCTGGATTAGAGGTTTGCTTATTTTAGTTTCTTCCTGAGTTTTTCTATTGAAAGGAGGACAGAGAAGAAAAAGGTGGGAGGAAGGTCTTTGATTTTCTCTTTTAATGAGGACGCTATTAGCATCACCTGTAAGTTTATGTTAGTGCATTTTGACAAAGTGCTCAAAGATGAAAGGAAAAGGACAAGTTACAAAATTAACATGACCATTGGGTCTTCTTTCTTTGTCCACCTAGTAGAGATAATACTATTTGCAATAATGATCCGTTCACATATGCTACAATAATTGTGTTTTATTCTTTGTTGGAAAGACGTTTGGAAAGAAAGATAATGATCGAATTAATTTTATATTTTAACCTGTTATATTTGTTTATAATATGTCATTTATAGATTTAGCTTCCTTCACATGTGTTTTGGAACTATCAACTAATTGATTTTAATGTATTTTACATAATGCATGAATTATATAGTTAAAACAATAAAGATTATTGCTAACGATCATAAAAATCCTTATACGTTAAGTGAATAAGAAATACATAAAGTCAAATGAACATTATATGTTATCATATAGGTAAAATATGTAGATGAAGAAAGACTGAAAAAGAAAATAAAACCAATAGCATCAATTATGCATAGAGGAGATGCGTTTTTTTATCGTTTAGAAAAAACTTTCTGTGATGTTATATGGCTTTTGCAATAAAAATAATAGTTCATATTATGTTGATCTATAAGTTAATATTCAAATTAATCTACTATAATCTTTTATCATCATAGTTCATCTATAAAACCAGGACAAATAAACAGATCCTTAAATAAATACAAAATAGCCACATGATCACACAAATAATTAACTGGCAATGTTAACTCTAAAACACTCATTGTATCTGTACAGGAAAAAATTCAAAAGCAGAAAATTCATGTAGTGCTTACATTTTATAAACCATTATTTTTAGAAAAAGACAAGAAGGTGTCTTTATGACAATAATCTTCTTGACCATTGCTAGATTGCTTTACCACCCACTAACACTGCTGTCATAAATTTCTTTTTTACTCCATCCCGAGTTTTTTTTTTTTCCTGGATGTCACTCAGTGTTAAATCCTACACAGGTTACCAACCCATCTCCTACACACCCATTTCTTGCTGTGCACCACAGTTTCCAAGGAGGTTACTTTGGTAACAGCTGGATGCTTCTGGATTTCTCCAAATTCCTCTGTGCCATCCAGGACAAAGTACACATGTGGATACCAACATAATCTTTAATCCTCCCTGAGGCTGCTGCTTTTCAGCTAGGAGTTGGATTTCCAGAATTAGATCATACATGTCAAGATCTGTTATAAAATCAGCTCTCATAGAAGATTTATGTATCTTGGCAGCTTAGCAAAGAAATCCTCGATTTCAGTGAGATCAACAGAACCATTTTTAGAAAATCACTGCCAGACCTGAAGCTAATTTTCTCTAATTCTACAACATCTGTAAGCCCCATTACGGGAGTCTGGGTTTTAATCAGCCCTGCAGCCTAACAAATGGCTAGTAATGTTTAAAGAAAATAAACACCAAAAAGCAATTTGACAGGAAAACCACAAAATACCATAAAGGAGCAATATGGGCTACAGGCTCAAGAATACCTATTGTTTTATTGACAACTTTTAAGACCTCATGGGCAGTTAATTAAAAAATAGGAAAAAGTGTTGATACCATAAAGGAAATCTTCTTAATGAAAGATTATTTATTTATTTTACTAGTATGAAAGGCTATCAATGTAACCACTGGGATCCCAACACATAGATGATGACATATCACTACGGAAACTGATAACAAAGGAAAGGGCAAAACGCAAAGCGAATCTGTGCCCCAAGTGGCTACAGAAATGATGGCAGCTGAATAGATTTATCTTTCCAAGTTTTAATTCTAGCTGCCTTCCAAGGTTTGCCTTCATTTATCACTTCAAGCTAAATGGAATTATCCCTCAGCAATAATTAATCCATTTTTAAAATGCTCATTACCATATGACTTCTCATTAGGCATAAAAGTTTAGGAGGTTGAAGGTAAATAGCATCAACATTGTCCAAACAGCCTTTCACAATTTCACTGTGATAAAAATATTGGTAGGAATAAACATGTTTGCTGTGGAGCCATACTCTTGCAAAGGACAAGAATTGAGCATTTGGATGCAATGAATCTAAAAATAAACATGTTATTACTCAAAGTTCTGTATGCATTTTATAATTGAATTTAATCTGATTTGCATTTGTCACATAATTGAATAATACATATCCCAGACATTTTTATTAAGTTGTCAGTATAATTTTCAACATTAGTAAATAAAGAACATATGCTTCTAGAAACGACCACACTTAAAACAAAGGTAAAGAAAGCCAGAGTTAATGTTTTCTTTTATGTAATTTTGTTAGCGATACTACTAATACCAATTCAATATTGATAATGGGCTAGGAACTGTCTGAATATTTTAGAGGCATTAACTCATTTAATCCACTCAACAATTTTAGAAGAGTAAATGCTATTGTTAACTATTTTTGCATAAGAGAAAACAGGCTTAGAGAAGTGAAGTAACTTACTTGCCTAATCTTGCTCAAGAGCTATAAAATCGTTAAGCGGGAAGGTAAACTGAGTTTCTGCATTCCGAGCTTGAGCTTCTAATTTCTATGCCATATTGTCTCTTTGATGAATTAATAGAATTGAGAACTCATTGCTGAATGGTCTGGATGACTTAAGAGTATAAATCGCCAATCTACATGTTTATCAGGATGCGTTTTACTCAACACTTGAGTTTGTGAACTAGCTACTCTGTTTCCTGTAGTGATATCTCTTCATCCTCCTTTGCCAAAATGTTGTGTTCCCAAATAATCTGTTCTTGGCTCTATTCAAAATCTTTAGCCCTGACCTTTTTCCCGAGTGCCAGTTTTCCATTTCAAACTGCCTGCCTGACATCTCCTCCTGGATGTTCAGCCTACATACAATCTGTTTCTTACTGAATTAATCTTCTTCTTTCCTAAATCCATCCTTTTTACTACATCTTCTATTTCTGCTCATCATTTTCATAATCACTGTAGGAGGACTGAAGCTAGTGTGAATTGCCACTATAGTAAATGGTATTATTTCGAAATATTCTATCCACTCTCCCTCTTTGTGGATTACACAAGTCTCTCTCATTGACTTTAACCTTGGCCATGTGATGTGATTTGGCCAATGGACTGGCCAAGATGAGCAGATATGACATGCGCCACATCCTTTAAGGGTCAGGGTCAGTGCAGGTTTCTGCTGGTTCTTTAGCTCTTCTTCTCTGTCTCAAGAAAAGATATCCCAAACAGGGGCTGTCCCTTCAGTGTGGGACATTCCTCTAGGAATGAGGAAACAAGTCAAGTCAAGCCACAGTAGCAAGCTCACAGCTGTGGTATGTATTGTGAACAAGGAGTAAATGCTTATAGTAAGCCACTGATATTAGAGAGTTATTTATTGTTACTATAAATACAGATTTTTGTTACTCTCACCTTAACATCAATTCACCTTAACATCAAATCAGTTGCAATTTGCATTAGTTCTAAATTTAAAATATATATTCTATACTTTTCTTTCTTTCTTTTTATAGGACTACTATCCTAATTATGTTGACTGTTACCCACCCTTTTGATGATTGCAATACCTTACGTACATCTTTCTCTTTTTTTTATTTTTATTTTTTTTTTGTCTATCAAGTTGATTTCCTGAGTAAAATTTGATCATTTTCCTCTCCTATTAAACATCATAAATAATTCTGGGGGCGGGAAGATCTCACAGAAGACTAAATAATCAACCATATCAAATAGTGTTGAGAGGTCAAGTTATTACATAAAAGAAATAAAAATTAACCATTGAAGTTAGCAACATCTATTTGACATCAATGAAAGCCACCACTAACCTTAATAAGAAAGCCATTGATTACTTTAGTAAGAACAATTCTGGAAGAATGATGGGGTAATAGACTAAATGTAATGGATTCAAGAGGCAACAGGAAGAGAAGAATTGGTGAAAGCAAGAGAACTTTAAAAAAAATTTGTTTTAATGGTTTTAATGTAAAGAAGAGCAGAGAATAAGGGTGGAGATTCAAGGGCAATATGGAACTGAGGGTTGAGGATCATTTTTTGTCTTTATTTTATTGACAGTGAAACTTCAACATATCGGTCTGCTGATGGGAATGACCTAGAAAAGACAAAAAAAATTAATGATTCAAGACTGCTTAGAAATAATTGGAGCTGTAATGTGGGTCACAGAGAGGGGTTGGAATCCAGAGCCTGATTGGAGTGTTTAACCCTGGGTAGTAGCTGAGCCAGTTCATACACTGTAATAGGAGGTAAGGCTGACATAAGTGTAACCTGTACGTAGGGGGCTAGTGGGAATGACGAGATATATTTGGATTACTTCCATTTTCTCAGGAAAACGGTAAGCATGGTAACTAAGAATTGGAAAGAGTGACTAGAAGTCTAAGGAGAAAAAATAGTTGTGAATTATTTGTTAAGAGAATGGAATAGTGATTGTAACAGGGAAATGTAGGATTTCTGGGCCCACTAAAGTGTCCACTGGAAATTGACTTACTATGAAACCAGCCTCCATAAATTTTCAGGTTTTCTCCAGTCACATTCACCTGGGCAGGAGCAGAGAAGATAAAATGTTGGATGTAACTAAAGTTGAATTTTGCTACTCAAACAAGCAAAAGAAGAAAGGGGTGGTGGATTAGAAGGAACATCCAAGAAAGATTTGTTTGATTGATTGATTGTTTTTGATGGATCATGGAACCTACCCTATACAAAGAATAAAATGAGAACACAGCAAGGATTTAGGATTCTGAAAAGTTGGGATCAACAAATTGCAGGTTCTGGTTGGATCATACTATTCTTGGAGCCGGAATAATAAAGGGAGTGAACTGAAAAAATAGGGGCAATTGTTAGAAAGCTTGAAATTCAAAATTGTTTGAATGGAAAGGGTGAAGTTTTTACTAAGGACAAATTCTGGAGTGTGGCTGAGATATGAGTAGCATGGAAGGCAAGGTCATTGGAGGACAAGGTGTCAAGGTCCTGAGAAGTGAGGCTATGGGTAGGTGTACGTGGATACTGATATCATAATAAATTACGACCAGAGTAGCATTAGAAAGTGACAAAAAATGAGAGTTAAAATCCTGAAAAACCCAGGGAGAGTGAATTAAGGTTCTTGGAATTACAGTAATGAGGAATAGCAGGTGATCTAGATTGACGGTAGGGGTTGTGCTATGGTCTAAATGTTGGTCCCCTCCAAAACTCATGTTAACACTTAAACCCAATGTGGCAGTATTGGGAGATGGGGCCTTTATGAGGTGATTGGGTCATGAGGGATCTGCCCTCAGGAATTAATTCATTCTTGTATTAATGGGTTATTATGGGAGTGGGACTGCTAGCTTTATAAGAGGAGGAAGAGAAACCTGAGTTTGCATTCTCAGTCCCCTGGCCATGTGATGCCGTATGCCACCTTGGGACTTTGCAGAGAATCCCCACCGGCAAGGTAAAGGACATGTTTCAAGAAGAGATTACTAAAGAGACAATTTAGCTGACAGTAGATCTTTAATTCTAAGCAGCATAGTAGAAGGGTTTCAGATATTAGCAAGTTATGGAAAATGCAGTTTAAAAAGAGGATTTGCAGAACTATACATTTGTAGGTCCATAAGTGTCATGGCTAACATTTTTTTTTAATTTTATATATATTGCAACACCACTTGTCAACAAAATTCCAAAATATTCAGCATATAACTTCTTATCCTCAAGTTAAAACTTAATAGAAAAAAAAAATGTTTAACTGATCTGAAAGGAAAAATTTTTCTGATAACATGTGCACAGGTATTTTCAAAATAGGTCATTAATTTGATAAAACAATTAAGATAAAATAATTTATATTTTATTCCATACTTTTATATTTGAACATATGCATATGCCAGAGAATAAGTTAAATAGCACCCCAGGAAAAGATCTAATTAATAATCTTATTTTGGAGATGTTTGACATTTTAAAATGAAAGTGTATATTTGTGGTATAGGCAGAGGCAGAAATACACAATGTGGACTTCAAAGGGAAAGAGGCAAATGTGGACGGCTCAGCCCTGAGGATTCCTGAATCCAGGAAGGATAACCAAAGCCTTGGGCCCTTGTCTTGGAAAGGGGAGAAACATCTTCATTTCTACAGACAAAGAATAGCACAGCACCTCAGACAAGCCTCTCCCCTGCTTACAGATCTGCCCCTACTAGATTTCCCATGTGGGTAAATAGGTCTTGGCCAGGGTTTTAAAAGAGAAAGCAGCAAGAAGGACAGTGAGAGTAAATGATGACAGTGTGCAAGCGAGTACCAGCAAGATGGCAGCTGACTTAAGCTGGGAGAAGCATCCACCCCAGAGAGTACCTCCCCTACTAATCAGCTTCTGTTCATGCACCTTAATGGGTTGCAATCACCACTGTGGGGCCCTCAAGCTGTGCTTAGCACAGAGATCTGCATCTGTATTGGGACTGCCATGGCCTTGCAGTGCTGAACTGTCAGGCTCTTTAGTTGTTCCTATACACAGAGAATCATAAAAGGCATAACAGTGCCTGTTGACTCTGACCAATACTCTTTTCAGAATAGAATCTTCCTATGC
This sequence comes from Avahi laniger, assembly GCA_963575035.1. Classification (NCBI taxonomy): domain Eukaryota; kingdom Metazoa; phylum Chordata; class Mammalia; order Primates; family Indriidae; genus Avahi; species Avahi laniger. The sequence continues at coordinate 32,452 of CAUYSK010050829.1, read as the reverse complement.
ATCTGAAAAGTCAATCTCTCTGTTAGTATATTATGATGTTATATGGCTCATAAAATATTAGAGATGCTATAAAAATATAAAATAACTGAATGCTTCATATAACCTTAAACAAAGACATAAAGCCTGATAGGTTTTTCTCCTAAAAAAAATAAATCAAATTTTGACTTCTCTTTTTCCTATTATACTGCCTTTCTTCTTCATACCGGCCAGCTTGTCACATAGATACCATCTCTAAAACATACCAAACTCCATTTACCACTACTAAATAGTCTGTGGTTGACAGCATTTTAGATTAGCCTATTTGTCATTATTGGATTCATATGCTCAGCTAAATAAAGTCATCAGACAAAGAAGTTTGAGATTATTTGATGGTGCTGATTGTACCTAAAGTGTGCACTTGAGTTTCAAGATTAATTCTGCATTGAAGACTCCACATACCACTGTATTCTGTAAAACACAGCATGATAGCAGGAGAAAGAGTCCGGGGCCCCTCAGGACCACCAGTATCAATTTGAACACTATATCTTACGATGAGTAATTGATCACATATCTTGGAAAAACTCCAAAGCAGCAGCCAACCAAGAGTTATGATCAATTTTAGATAGAGATTATACTATAATGGGATAAAGTAAAATCTAAAAGTCATGATCAATACTGACACTTACTGTGTTAATGAGTCGCTGTCATTACAATAACAATGGAATCAAAATGGTAAGAAAAGTATCTCTTCAAAGTGTGGTGATTAAGCCTTTAATCCAAAGAGAACATTTATGCAGGTGAAAATTTATTTTAAAAGCATGTTTCAAGATAGAAAACATTTAAAAGTTAATTTAAGGCTCACTCTCTATATCACACAGACAACTTAATGTTACAAAAGGGTTCCTGCTGATCTTTAGAAAATGACTGAGAGAAAGATGCCTGTTCTAGTCCTGTGGTTCTCTTGCTAAGGGGACCTTATATTTTCATTTTCCATTTTCTACTGGCCCTTTGTACTTTTATATTTTATAGCTCAACTTGTACCAAATGAGTACTTACTATGTGACTAATACTTTAAGTTAAAAAAAATCATTAAATAAGTAAGAATTTTCAAGAATCAACCGATTTTTGACTTCTACTAATAATTTCTTCTGTGAAGAGGAGGAAAATGGAGAATTGTGGCTGGCACTGTACAATATACTTTTCGTATGTTATCTTATGTATTCATTATATAAGTCCTGTTAAAGTAGGTTTGGGATTATAAAGCAGATATCAAATACCGAATACCAAAAAAAAAAAAAAAATCCTGCCTTCTTTTCCTGACAAAAACTTTATCAGTCATGAAAATAATGGGTGGGTCAATGGCAGGCTAATAAATCTTCAGAGATAAGAAATATTATGCTTTGATTTAAAGCACATTTCTCTCAAAATTGATGACTATGGACTAATTTTCACAAAGACCACATTAGCTAACTAAGCTGTAAATCTAAGTCTTTATACTTAAAAGTCTCACACTGCCTTTTCATTTAAAAATAAAAAATACCTCTTTGGAATTCTTGTGCTAGTCCATCCTTGCACTGGATGTAAGGCTCAAAGGCACATCAGTTCTGCATGCTGTGACAGTTCTTGCTACCAAAGGTATGACACTCCATAACAGCAAGGCATATTCACAGCTGGGGATTTCAAATGACAGTTTTATTTCAGAGTCAATTCTCAGTGCTGCTTGGACACAGGAGGGTACTATTTGTGTATGAGTCTTTTGAACTATTTAGGGATCACAGAGTTAAGATTGTTAAAAATCAGCAAAATATTTGCCAGAAATATGATCAAAATTAATGGTTTTTCAGAATTTGTTCTAAATATTGCTGCCCTTTTGCTACAGTGGTTAAATATTCAGATGATTGACACTTTCTACCTTATCTTCTGGGTCTTTTGTAAGGCGGGGTTAGTAGGTCTCAAAGGGTCATCTTTCCACTGGCTCAATGTAGTTTTGTCTATTATCATACTGTGAGGTTGTTGAGAAAAAAAGCTGAGGCTTTAAATGTAGGAGGACAGAAGACTAAGATACAACTCTCATATTTGTTACTTGACCTTCTCATAGAAATCATGTTTGATGCAGTGCAATAGCCTGAGAATGTTCTGGGTTGAACGGAACATCTTCTAAAATTTGTACATTGAAACCCTAACCCCAACTACCTCAGGATGTGACTTCATTTCAAGAAGATGGTCTTTACAGAGATAATCAAGTTAAAGTGAGCTCATTAGGGTGGGACCTAATCCAATATGATTAGTTTTATTACAAAAAGGAGAAATTTGGACATAGACACACACAGAAGAAGACAAGGTGAAGACAGAAGACAGCTGTTTAGGAGGCAAGGAAACAGGATCTCTCCCTCACGGCCCTTAGAAAGAACCAACCCTACCAACATCTCAATTTCTGACTTCTAGCCTCCAGAATTGTGAGGCAATTCATTTCTGCTGTTTAAGCCATCCAATTTATAGTGCTTTCTTATAGCAGCCCTAGCAAACTAATAGAGAATAAATGTCAAACCTAGAATGACATAGGAGTCAGCAAATTATGGTCATGGACCAAACTCAAGTTGTATACCCTAAGAAAGTTTTTTACATTTTTAAACAGTTAGAAAAATTGTGGGCCATTTGTTTTCTCTCATCATCTAAATACATATATAATATCTTGATTTTGCCTCTTACCCTGCAAAACCTAATATATTTATTGTCTGGCCTTTTACAGAAAACGTTTGGTAACCCTTGGCCTAGATAAGAATCAAGCTGAGTTCAGTTCCCACTTAATGATATAATCGTTGAAAGTTCACTTAACTTCATTTAATTTTCATATTTGTATTTGTAGAATAGAGCTTTCTAATAACTTTCTGGGTTTGCAGAATTAATATCAAGGGGTAAACAAAAAAATGAATAATGTGAAAAAACTTAAGAAATGTAGAAAAGTTTATATATATAATTGTAGCTTTTTCAGAAATATTAGTATAAATTATATACACACAAAATTTTAGAATTCTATAGTTCCACTCAATAAATTTTCTAAACTCAAATGAATTTTTTGATGTTTTATTTGTAATCCAAACATATTTTAGGCAGAATTTCTGGAAAATATTGCCATCGGATAGCCCAATAGTATACTTTGCTATTTAAATTTCTGTTTGAGTGTCTTGCTCAAAATATTTTCATAAAAATCACCAGCTAGAAAGCCTTCAATTTCTTAAGCAAACAAAAGCAAAATAGCAATATTCTCAATGGTATGGTTTTGAAAGAATGTCACATTTAATAAATTCTCCTCCGTAATGCTTTCAAATGTTCATTATCCAGCTCCATAATTCTTTTTATACCTATGCTTAAAAAAAGATCGCTATAAGAGAAAGCATTTCATTCATTCATTCATTTAAATAAGCATTTATTTAGTACTAGCAATGTATTAGGCCCTATGCTAGATACTAAGACTGTAAAGTCTGATAACACATGGAATAAATGCTTTTAATACAATGTGTAGAGCATTATAAGGATGCACATGGTGAAATGTGATTTCACGACAACAGATGAATATTTTGTGACAAGAACTGCATTTGACTGTGAGAGTACACAGTTCCTATCCTTGGATATTTCGTAGGATTCTGGAAAAGACAGACATAGAGTCTTCAAAATAATATGGTAAATTATAAGATTGACATGCAATTAGTACACAGAGGAGGAACAATGAGCCTACAAGGTTTTGAGGAAAGTTCACAGGGGAGACCATACCTGAAGTTAGTTTTGGAGGATGCATAAGAGTTATGAGGGGATATAGGTTAAGTCTGGGACTTCAAGCATCAGCAATGGCATGGAATAGCAGGTTTTAGGATGTGGGGGCAGCAACAAATAGCTCAATATTTTCAAAGTGTAAACTGTGAGGCTAGGCAAGGTTAGAGATAAGGTAAACCTATGGGCCAGAAGCCAGAATGCCCAAATTTGGAAGAGAAGGGAGAGAGTAAAGAAAGAATGCACTGGTAATTCCACAGAGTAAGCATATTAAGAGGTAAGTTAAGGACGCAGGCAGTTAAGATGTTTCTTTGGCCTTCATGATTAGTTTAAGAATATGCAGGAGACCTGACCTGTCCAAGTCAACTGACTCTTAGAAACCTCCCAGAAGCTTGTTTCTCCCCCACTGGATTTGAACCTTGAATTATGTAGAACTGAGAGTATATTGCTCTAATGAGAGGAAGATTTCACATTTCATGGTGTCAGTCATGAAAATGATGGATGGGTCAATGTCAGGCTAATAAAACTTCAGAGATAGGCAATAATCATGCTTTGTTTTAAAGTACATTTCTTTCAAAATGGATGACCATCAACGAATTTTTACAAAGTTTTAGCTAATTAAGCTATACATCTAAGTCTTTATATCCAAAAACCCCACACTGTCTTTTTATTTAAAAATAAGAAGAAATTTTTTAGAATTCTTATACTAGCCCATCCTTGCACAAGATGTAAGACTCAACAGCACTCAAAGCCTATGCATGAAAAGTACCACAGTCAAGCCAAGAGCTAAAGGGAACCAGATATTGCTCTATCCAGCCACATCCAAATTCAGTTACTTATAGACTTCTCAGTCGTGGAAACAATGCATATCTTTTTGTCTTAAGCCAGTTTTCATATGATTTTCTACCACAATCTAAAGAGGCCTATTATTGGACCTAGTAATTACTAACATTTCCTCATTTTGTAAATATAAAAATGAGGCTAATAGAGTTAAATCACTCTCCAGAGATACACACACAGCCAGTGGCTTAGATGGAAATCATAAGCCAGGAATCCAAACTCTAAATCTTTTCATAATCAATTATGGTAAATTCTTTCTTAAAACACTCTATTTTCTCCAAACATGCACTGCTTGTTGAGTTAAGGATTTGTAGGCACATGAAAGATAGACGGGGAAAGTACAGGGTAAATGGCAGTCCTGATTAGACGAACTCACACCTGGTTGCCAAAACGAAAAGATCCAAGGAGAGGGAAAAGCTGGAAATCTCATGTTTATCATGCAACTTTCATTTAATTACTCCATGTTCAGCCCTCAACTGTGCTATGTGTCCCATCCAGATTCCCTTTCCTCTTTCCTCTTCCCGGAGAAAAATCTCCAGTCTTTTGCTAGGTTAGAAAAGGGACAGTTATGCAAGAGTTGGGTTGGGGACCTGCGTTTCTGATCACTTCTTAAAAAGCCTTTGATCCAGTCCCTCCTGTTTTTACTTCACATTCATGCCTATCTCCAAGGCGATTTATCTTAAAATTCCCAAGCCCTCTGGGGTTCCTGTGATAAAAACTGCATCCTTCTTGACTCCCCCACAGTGTTTTCAGTGCTTTCATGGGCCTGCTAAAGCCATTACCTTTCTACCTGGATTGCCACTTTCATAACTTCATTGCTATTGTTTCCTTCTGTACTCCGGCCCTTATGGGATTCCAAATTTAAAAACAACACTTTTCACTAACATATTTGTACAATTTCAGAGGCAGTAGAGCTGGTATAATATTTGAGTATTTTAAAATATCTCGGCATAAACTCAACTGTGCCAAATACTCCAAAAATATAGTATTGAATTGCAATTTGAACACCATCTCTATTTTTTTTCACTATGATTAACCTGTTCTAGCCATTAGTCAATACAACATGCTTGGGATCAAAAGTGAAACTAAAAACGATTTCAAAATAAACAAAATGTTATTGATGTCAATATTTTTATCAATTTTTTTTTAACTTCACCTAGGTTCAAATTCTAGATCAAACATTTACTAATGGTGTGACCTTGAGCAAGATATTCAATCTCTTTATGCCTTAGACGCCTTATTTGAAAAAAGGGAATGATTATGACACCAAACTCAGAAGGTTGTTATGAAAATTAAATTATTTCATACACGTAAAGAACTTAGAAATATGCCTGGTACTAACCAGACATTTAATAAGGAAACTATTATTGTAATAATTTTCATTTTTACCTAGTAAATATCTGATCTTTCCAGTGGATGTGACCGGTACAAGTTGTCTAAGGTCAGAGCGAAATATACTGTTAGAAAAATGAATTATACAGTTTTGTTCTATAAAAAATAAGGAACCTCTGGATATTTAATTAAGCTTGAGAAAGGAGAACAGTTTCAGTCAGTAAGTTTTATCATTTATCTTGTCAGCAGGAAAACCTAACAAAATATTTTAAACTTACAACAAATTCATAAATCCTAATAGTTTAAAAAACCCTAAATATACACTTGAAATAAACAATCTAAAATAAAAGTAAATTCTAAAACCTTATCTCACAGAATGAAAATTAATGGAAAAAGTTAAATTCCAAATGTCAATATGTATACATTTACACATAAATACACACAGTCATATAGAAGGGGCACTTCTTCTAGTAAGTTCAAAATTCTGCCTTTCAGAAAAAAAAGGCATGGATGTAGGCATACAACCAGATCAGGTAGGATTTTACCAATGGTTTTCTCAATAAATCAGAAATGTGACAGACATCTTAAATTTAACAGTTCATTATACTAGCTCCTTAGAAATGTATTTTATATGATAGAAGAGCATGCAATCATTAAAACTCATATTTTAAAATAATATTTGATATTACATAGTAGGTTTAATTATGTAAATAAGGTGAAAAAAAGCAGGAAAATATACTATGTGCACGTGTGTGTGTGTGTGTGTGTGTGCGTGTGTATAGTATAACCCAAACTATATAAATAGAAAGGGTAGGCAAGTCTGGGAGGAAATATAGTCATATCCTTAGTTGTGTTTGAAACAAAAGCATTATGGATTATTTTTACATTTTTCTTTATACTTTTGTATATTCTGTGAATTTTCATCAATAATCACAGAAAGGTTTTATAATAAAATGACCAGTTTAGAAAATAATCACCCATTTATAATAAAAACACTTTCATTTACAACTTATCCAAAAACCGTATGTTAACACTTAAAAAAGAAATTCAGCTTATTACAAGTAACTTTAACCATTTCAAACACAAATTAAGTCACACAAGAAAAAAATATATAAATAGAGCACAGATGACTCTAATAAATAAGTCTCTGCCATCCATGTTGTATAGCCAAAGTAGGAAGATGCAGAATTTATCATCTGCCAGGCAGAAGCACTCAATTTAATGATCCCAAGCCGAAAAGTCTCACATCTTTAGTTTACCTATTAAAAAAAATTATCCCTAGTTCTTAAAGGGGAAAAGAAACCAAGTGTTTCACATACAAATACAGCTCCTTAAATCAAATTCAACAATTTAATTAGCTAACATAATCTTTCCTGTTTTATGGCTCTTCATGAAAAAAAATATGTGGTATATTAATAAAAGGCCCAAATTCCTTTTTCCTTCATATAAGTAACTCTTTTAGTATTTTCCTGTACATAAGCTAAACATATTTCTCCCTTTTCCATTTCTCTGTTATTTTCTTGAGCCTGTTAGAAATACATATTTCAGTAAGAATTAGATTTAAAGATAATGACAGATTTATATATATATATATATATATATATGAAAGAACAAAAACTGTTAAATTGCTTTACTGATATTAACAAAATAACCAGCCTTTTAAAAGCATTAACACACGTGAGTAGACTGTTCTGTCATTTGTTTTTTCCAATCTATTGACAATCTGCAGTAGAAATACAATATGATTACATACTGACTTAACTTACCAATGTTTTTGAAGCTGAATTAAAAAATGCTTATATTCTGTAAATACATTTAGATCAAGAGGGAAAAATTAAAGAATTTAAAAAACAGAAAATGTCATCCAGGCATGATAAAAACCTTTATCTAAATTAATTATTTTAAGAATAATAATAAGAACATAAGAACTGGATTCAAATCCTACTGTTGTCATTTATTAACAAAGTGTCTACAGGTAAGTTACTTGATCTAAGAACTCTTGGTCTCACTTATAAAATGGCAATAATAAAATCTACTTCATAGTGAATTTTATTGCAACCAAAAAATAAAATAATGTATTTAAGTAATATAGTGTGTTAGCTACACATACTAGATCTTCAATACTGATGACTACTATAGATAGTTTTATTATAGTAATATTGATGACTCCTACTCCTTCTGTTCCTTGTTTTCTTCCTCCTCTTCTCCTCAACATCATTACTATCTTTATAAGATTCATTAGTAAATCATATTGGAAGCATAAATAAGAGTACTGGGGACCATCTCTTTTATTGGGAGATAATTCTACAATGGTAAAGTTAGGTTTTAGCCAAGTTTAATGTCAAAGCCAGTCTTATAAAGAATTAGTAGCATTTAGAGCTATGATTTACAACTTGCAGTAGTTGTACTGTCCAAGTATTCTTTGAACCTCAATGGCACTTTTGGTTTTAATAACCGCTATTCTAGTGCCATTCTAAAAGAAGATTCTTGAGTACAAGGTCCCCAGGTCTGATCACAGTGCTTGGCAGACTATAGGTTCTCAATATATGTATATGGTGTGAATTAACTCTACAAGGTCTATCATCTAAAAGTATTGGAAATTTATAAGGTTATTCACAACAGGGTCAACTAGTTAAGAAATGGAAGTCCAGCACCAGTTCCAAAGTCTGCAATGGTGAGCAAAGTGCGAAAGCAAAGTTGAGAGGGCATCACCTAACAGTTTTTCTATCTCCCTAATGTTTTGCATTGGTCTCTCTCTACGTAGAGTAAAGAGACGTGGGCAGAAAAGGCAGGCTATCTCATTATAAAATGAAGTAATTATATTTATTTTATCTATTTTCATTTCAGCCTATTAATTTTCACAGTGTTTGTTTTTAATTACTATGGAAAGCCAGTAAGCTTAATGAAGGAGATACTTAAGATATGGGAATATACTAACTCAGTGATTGTGTGGAACAAATCAACACAGAATAGAATGATTTATTAGAGTGTACATAGACTAGTGACTAGCATCATGAATCTGACCCCTGACATATTTGTTCGGTGGCTTAAGAGAAATCTGTTACCTTCACTTTTCTTATTTGGAAAAGGCATGGAAACAGAAAAGGCCTCTCACTCTTATCAGTGGCTGCCCACATGATTTTATGAGTCTTTGTCATGATTCTCTTTGTAATGGCAATGCAACTTTCTGCACATTGCTAACAATTATAGATTTAGAGATTCAGTTTGACTACATATATAGCTTTGAACTTAGGCTTCCTTCAATATACGGAGAGTTATAATGACTGATAACCTGAGAGTCATGTAAAATCATGAGAATCCCCAATGCCTTTTGTAAACCCTGTCATCAGCCGTGATTTCAGCATGTGAATTATAGTTTCACAAATAAAACCAGTCTATCTGGTAGTACAATACAAAAACAGTAACTTATATGGTGTATTATGCTTTTATATTTTCAAAAAATCATGATTATATATGCAAAAATCAGTAAAAAATAAGAATAGTTATATTGATCAGTTTATAATTGAAATTAGCAATAAACATATTTATGAATATAGTTAGATAACAATGTGAAAAACAATCTAAAATAGACCTGGAAAAGGTATCTTTGTTATTAAAATTTGTGGAATTGTGTCCCTATTCAATAAATAACTTGATATTTAGGGATTTGTCTTCCTCTCATTTGAGACTCATTCTGTCATTACATCGACTTATGACCACCTGTGTGAATCATCTGTGTAACCAAATTTAACTTCTATGATCATTCTACTTTAGTAACTCAGGCTATAGCTTGCAATCAACCAGGAAATCTCTACCTTTCAAATGTCAAACTTTATTTTTGGCAAAAACTTTCTACTAATCAACCTCTTTCATTCCCTTTCTTTTATTAGATATGCTCATGGACTCCATGCCTTCAGAATCCTTTATCTCACCACCTAACGGCTGCTCCACTTCACCACAATCTCAATTCAGCTTAAGTCCCATTGTCAATCACTTAAACCATACCCTAAATAGCATATCTTATTACAGTCAGTCAATTCCCATTTCTGTATCATTCCAATTATGTACTTTTTCTACTCCTACACCCAAGCTGCTGAGTAAGGCTACATAGAAAGTACATACCGATTGGGTCTACTATAAATTTATGGTTTTAAATTTTAACCAGGTGGCTTTGGGTTATTTAAAAAATTCTTTGCACAAAAAAAAATAAAGTACACATAATCAAAATTAAAACTTTGAGCTTCATATCATTAAGAATTATAAGATAAGCTACTCAGTGGTATCATATATTGTGACAAAAGACCTCTATATAAAATATAGTCGTGTGCCACATAATAATGTTTCAGTCAAGGACAGACCACATATACAACAGTGGTCCCACAAGATTATAATACTATCGTTTTACTGTACCTTTTCTACGTTTAGAAATGTTTAGAAACACAAATACTTACCATTATGTTCCAATTGCCTGCAGTATTCACTACAGTAAAATGCTGTATAGGTTTGTAGCCTAGGACCAATAGTCTATGTCATACAGCCTAGGTGTGCAAGAGATTATACCATCTAGGTTTGTGTAAGCACACTCTACAATGTTTGCACAACTATGAAATTGTTTAACATTTCTCAGAATATATCCCTGTTATTATGCAATGTACAACTGTATATTAAAAAAATTTACAACTCAGTAATAAGACAATATAATTATAAATGCACAAAAGATTTGAATAGACATTTTATCAAAGAAGCTATATATGTTCACAAATACTGATAAATGTTGGTGAGGATATAGAGAAACTAGAATACTCATACACTGTTGGTGGGAATGAGATGGTACAGCAATTTGGAAAACAGGCAATTTCATAAAAAGTTAAACATAAATTTATCTTACAACCCAGAAATTCAATTCCTAGATATTTGAACAAGGAGGGACAAAACTTATGTTCCCATAAAGACTTATATGTGAATGTTTAGAGAAGCATTATTAATAATAGTTAAAATACTAGAAACAATTCAATTTCTATCAACTGGTAAATTGATAACCAAAATGTAGTATATCTATATAACAGTGTATCATACAGCAATAAACAGGAACAAACTACTGAGATACGTTACAACATGTATAAACCTCAAAGACTTTTTGCTAAGTGAAAGAAACCATAGGCAAAAGACTACATATGGTATGAATCCATTCATACTAAATGTGCAGAAGTGGCAAATCTACAGAGACAGAAAGCAGGTAAGTGGTTGCCTAGGGCTGATGGCTGGAGCTGGGTTGACTACACATGAGCATAAGGGAACCTTTTTGGGAGTAATGGAATGTTACAAATTTGGATTGTGGTGATAGTTGTTCAATTAAATAAATTTACTAAAAGTCATCAACTTGTACTTAAAACTGATACATTTTTATTATGTAAATTATACCTCATGAAGCTGTTATTTTTTTTAACTTGGCCTTTAATACCTTCCTGCAAAACTTTTATTTTGTCTTAGAAAATTTTATCAATAGTCAGTGGTTATTCTAAAATTCTGTAATCTCCTCAAGATCCTATCCTACACATATATTTTTGACTCTCAGCAATAATTTAGCTTCTACTTTAGAGATAAAATAGAATTTATGAACTCCACATATTTTCCCATACCTCCAATCTAATGTTGATGGCACCTATTTTCTGTTTCAGAGGAAGAATTAACCCTCCTCTGTTTCTGATCTTGGTCCTTGTATTAGTCTGTTGGGGATGCTATAACAAAATACCACAGACTAGGTGGTTTATAAACAAGAAAAATGCATTATATTTCTCACAGTTATGGAGGCTGGGAAGTCTGAGATCAAGGTGCCAACAGATTAGGTGTCTGGTGAGGGTCTGCTTCCTAGCTCATAGATAGTCTTTTTCTTGGAACTTCACATGGCAGAAGGAGCTAGGGAGCTCTTGGTAAAGGGAGGGTTCTTTTATAAGAGCATTAATATTCATGAGGGCTCCCACCCTTGTGACCTAATCACCTCCCAAAGGCCCTACCACTAAATACCATCACAATAGGGGTTAGGTTTTAACATATGAATTTTGGAAAGGATATAAACATTCAATCTATAGCAGACTTATCATCTATCCTTCTTAAGATATATCACCACATTTTGTCTAGGAATTTACTCTCTATGCAGGCTCAAATCCCTTCACCTTTAAAACAAAACAGAGAAAATCAGCAATAAAGTAATCTTCATCCTGTCCCATGTGTTGACTTATCTGACCTTTCCCCTTACCTTCACTGTAATTTGCCCTAAGGTCATCTCTCCTAACCTCCCATTTTCTCTTCAGTTTTTCAGAATCTAGCATGTTCCTTCACTACTTAATTGAAACTAACTTTGATAAAGTCACTAATAAGAAACTTCACTTATCCATGGAATTGGACATTGCTGTCCATTTCCCCTTCTCTCCATTTCAAAAATCTCAGTTAACCCTAGTTGTTCCTTGGCCTTTGTTTGTGTTAGAGATGATTTCTCCTTCTCTTCAACGGGTGTTCTTCCTTTATTCACTCTTTAAATGTCAAGGGTTCGCTCTCCTGGCTTGCTTTCTCACTCTACATTGGAGAGAGAGATATGTTCTTAGCTTGCAGAGTGTCGATTCACATAGTAGTTTAAATAAAACTTAATTAGTTTCTGTCATAATAGAATACCTGAGGCCAGGTCCACCGAGGGATGCTATGGCTGGGAAATTGACTGTAGATTTGTGCTGTCTTGTATTAAAAACTCAGATATGTGCCCAGATAGTTTTGTCACAGTTACTTCACCTGCTGGACAGGCTTCTCCTGACTGGTGGCATTTTCACTTTGTACAGGGGGTATCATCGCCAACTGTATTTCTGTGAGAAACTTCATGGCACTAGGATGTTTACAGAATCATAAGTGAGAATGTTCACTGTCTCCTGCTTTCTCTCTGATTTTCTAGATTATCTGCCATTAAAGAAAGTTTGTGTCTTTAACTGTATGCATTGATCTCATAGATATGTTAGAAGAGTTACCAATATTTAAAAATTGGGAAACTTTTCGCAAAAGTCCAGACTCTTGGCTTCACTTGAGAAAATCAGGTGGTTTGGTAATCAATCCTTGGCCCTGTTTTCCACGTTTGTGCAGTTCCAAAGGGAGCAACCTCTAAACCTTGCCTTGTCTACCATGTCCTTCCTATTTCACTCATTGCATGTAATCTTTCTGATCCCTGTAGAATTTGAGCTTATCACATGCACACTACACATACTCAATACTTTAAGGCAGCATTTATACAGTGACTGAACTATATCTCCAAGGATATAACCACCTGGGAGCTACACTGTTATGGACTGAATTGTGCCCTCACCCCAAATTTATATGTTAAAATCTTAACCCCCAATGTGATTGTATTTGGCAATAGAACCTCTATGGAAGTAATTAAGATTAAATGTGGTCATAATGATGGGACCCTAGAACTTTAGAAGAGAGAGACACCAGAGACCTCACTTTCTTTCTCCACAGGAGCACAGAGGAAAGGCCATGTGATCACACAGTAAAAAGGAATTACCTGCAAGCCAGGAAGAGAGTCCGTATCAAAAACTAAATTTGCTGATGCAGTTATCATGAACTGCTGGCCTCTAGAACTGTGAGAAAATAAATGTCTATTGTTTATCTGTGAAGTTGTTGGAGATTCTCCAACATGTCTACAAGGATTATACCCATTCTATAATCTTTTCTTAAGTCAATAGGGAATGGCGTTGGTGTTGGAAAGTAAAAGAACTACAATATCTTTAAGCAATAAAATATTTACACTATACTACAATTGGCTGCTGAAAGTACTCTTCTTTACTTTGGGGCCATTTTGAATCCTCTGGTAAGAGGAATTCAGTTGTTCCCTGTTGTCCATTCACATTTTAACCAGAAGTTGATAAAAAGGAAAGCTAAAGTCTCCACCGTAAAACCACAAACAATCCGAGCCTATGCTATTCTAGCTAGCTGGCTCTTTGCCACCATGTGAGGGCTCTTTACTTTTTCACTTGCACAGCTTTTAGAAAGAATATTTAAGAAATTGTACATCATTGATTTTTTTTCTTTTGGCTTTTAAGCTTTCTTATCAGTGAACTACTATAAACCCTATTATTTACCAATTTACTATAATAAATCAATCACTAATATGTTTCAGAATATTTAAAAGACTTTTGACAAAGGTAATTGGGAACAAGATAGAAGGTAAATGACCTGAGTCTTTGTACCATAAGCTACATGACCTTGATAAACCAATATTTCTAAATTTTTGTTATCATATCTGCTAAGTGAAGGCATTAGACTAAAAGAACATTTCTTAAAATATTACAGGAATAAGTTAATCATCATTGTAGAGAAAAAAAGTGAGGAAATCAATGATGAAAAACGCTTACAAAGCAATGGATTAAATAAGGTTAAGCAGATTCTACTTTGAACTGCAAGACTTCTCAGTACTTTTGATATGCTAATACTCATCTTTACTCTCCAAGAAGAGCTATGATTTTCAGTGCTCCTCAAATGTATATAACCTCAGAAAATGGATTTTTTATTTAGAATATCTACTATTAGACAAAAAATATTGGAAAAGTCCAAACTATTTAATATCTGAAAGGTCTTTAAACAAATAATATGATAAATTTTCTGATGCGTGTAATGGGTTCCTTTTTAAACTCACATTTCTATATTTTATAAGCTGATGTGGTAATTTCTGCCATTTATGTGACATATTGATTGAGTTCCTGCAGTATGCTAGGCACTGGGGATACAAAGATGAGCTATATTATTCCACGTTCAAGTATCTCATACTCTATGTGTGGAATATGCATGTAATGGTGTAATTGCTGACGTGACTGCACAACAGGAAAATGAACAACATGCTACAGGAGCACAGAGAAGGTGTGTTTTGAAAATGATCAGAAGACGATGCTACAAAAGACTTTTGGGACTTTAAAATGCTATCTGCTATGTTTTATGCGTGTGTTTTACAGTAGAATAAAATTTGCTGACTTGGCATTTTCTGCAGTTGTCTTCTACGTCCCACTATGTAGAATTTAAGATGCCAGTTTTAAAAGGTTGAGGCAAATAAGCAGAGAACAAGTTTTCTATGATCTCAATTATAGTAATTTCCTTTTTGTTGAATAAAAATTAACAAAGAAGTAATACTTTATAGCTGTTCTTGCCTATCCTCACTTAGAATAGATATCAGAATTTAAATAAATTTATAAAACAATGTCCCATATAAGGAAGTATCTTAACAGAAATGCTTACATAACTACAGTATTTAAGATCAAGAATTTTAAAATTATACACAGCCTGAGTCACTTGCTGAATATAGGATTTTAAAAGTCCTTCAGACTTATTTATAACAGAAAGGAAACTTCTTTCTGCTAATAAGAGGATTTGCACTTATGATCTTATTGCTTTTAATTTATACAAATGACTAAAGTGGTTTTGTACTTCTTAAATCACAAAATTCTTTTTAAAACCCTTTATATAACCCTCTAAAACTGCATTTACCAAACCGAGGAAATTTATCTTAGGTGCAACAAGTCCTTATTTGATGTAATTTAAAGATTAGTGCCATTAATATATTTTAACACTTCGATATTCTCTTTCTCTCAACAGAATACAGATAATAAAGACAAGGAGAATTTCAAAATGTCATTTTTTTTTTTTTTTTTTTTTGAGACAGAGTCTCACTCCGTTGCCCGAGCTAGAGTGCCGTGGCATCAGCCTAGCTCACAGCAACCTCAAACTCCTGGGCTCAAGCGATATAGATGGGATTGGCTTTTGCTCAGGCTGGTCTCGAACTCCTGAGCTCAAGCAATCCTCCTGCCTCGGCCTCCCAGAGTGCTAGGATTACAGGCGTGAGCCACCACGCCTGGCCCAAAATGTCATTTTTTAAATGTCTAAATGTTCATGCTAAGTATTTATGTTTTTGTAGATGTGGTTTCTATTTGTTCATTTTAACATAGTGATGCCTGAACTTTAATATACATAAAAATTACCTGAGCTGACTAAAGGTCAGATTGCTGGGCCCTCCCCCTAGAGATCCAAATTCAGTAAATCTCGGATGGAGCTGAGAATGTGCATTTCTAACAAGTTCCCATCCAATGCCTGTGCTGCTGGTTCAGGTACTACACTTTAAAAGCCACTGTTTTCACAGACCCGAATTTATTAGACACATATCTGGTCTCTCTGTCGTCCTGAGGTTCCTCAGCCAGAGCCCAGTCTGGGTCCTTAATGGAGCAAGGAGAGCTGATTATCCCAATTGTCTACAAACTAAAGTCACTTTTGTGTTGATTTCTAGGTTCTACAATCACAACCTCATTTGCCAAACATTAGCTGATTTTTCCTCCTTTGGATTTCTTCCCATGTAATCACTGTTTCCTACTTTTTCACATAACTCTTTTTTTCTCTTTCATAGTATCCTTGCAGTCCACTGGCTCCTTTCTGGCCTCATCTGCCTCTATACCCAATTGGACCCTACTGCTAGCCTAGATGAACATATAGCCTAGATGAATAAATAGCCTCTATTGATACATTTGTTCCTTCACTTCACAATTATTTATTAAAAGCTCAACATGTAAAGAATATGACAAAAACTCTACACTCATGGGTTTACATTGTAATGGGGGGGGATAGAACACAAATACATAAGCAAGTAAGTGTGTATACTTAGGGAGTGATGTGTACAGTGAAGAAAATAATACAAGGTAGTGGGTAAGAAAGGGACTGGAAGGAAGTGTATTGAAGCTACTCTGGAAACATTTCTCTGAGAAGGTAACATTAAGCTGAAATGGAAATAATGCGATGAAGGCAATAACACAAGAAATGTAGAAAAGGGCATATCAGGCAGAGGAAGCATCAATTAAAACCTCAGAGATGGAAATGAGCTTAGACTGTCCAAAGGTCAAAAAGAAGCCCAGCAGGACTGAAGTTAATGAAGGCATCAGGGAAGGAAGATGGTTGAAGAGAAGTTTGGGGGTAGGGGCAAAATTTGTCATAAGCTATTTGTAATTAACGTGCTAACGTGTATCTCTCTCTGTCTCTCTCTGTCTCTCTCTCTATCTCTCTCACAGACACACAGACACACACACACAGACACACACACACACACACACACACACACACACACACACAAACACTCTCTCACGGTATATAGGCTGGGAGACTAGAAAATGTCCAGGGTGAGAACTGATACCCAACATGAGTTGGCTATTATGAGTTAAGATATCAGCAGCAAGTGAGTGAGGAGAAACTGAAGACTAGTATCAGAATTCACTGTCTAGCCTTCAAGGTTGGTTGTACAGAAATGCACATAATTCTTATTTCAGAAAGTGGATACATTAAGTCTTAACCATCTATCTTTCTCATAAATGCTGAATTAAAGAACTAATCTAGGTATTGATATTTCATGGTTTTGGAAATGGGCAATCCCTTCCTGCTCAATAAAGCCAAAATTCTCAGTGACGAGGGAGCAAAATCAGGTCAGGAATATGTCTTAACAACATTATTTTACAAAGGCGATGTTCTCAAACAGTGGTGATTTTGATAAAATCAGCAGAAGAATTTCAAGCAAAATATATCTAGTACATAAAATGCACGGGCGCGCGCGCGCGCGCGCACACACACACACACACACACACACACATCTTTAAATAATTTGAGGCAGTGGAGAAGAAGAAATTAGCCTAAAGCAAGAGTTGTATGTTTCCAACAACACCCTCAAGAAAACCACCAAGCTTATTGTACTTGATGATTTGAAATGTTTTAATCTTTATATTAATAATATAAAGCCTTCAGGTAAATCTGAGGGCATCTGAACTGAAAGAAATTTATTATCAGTGTCCCTGTCTAATAAGGAAAATAAATCTATGTTTATAATTTTGCTTTCACAGATAATAAAATTTGCCACTACATAACCTGAAATTTTAAAAATATTGTCACTAGCAACCCAATTTTTTGGTATTATAGAGGCAAAATTGTCTTGCAAATTAAACTTAGTTTTTAAAATACCCCAAAATAATTATTATTTCAAAATAAAGTCTTTAGGTTTACACTGTTCATAAGAGTTTTCTCTTATGATGCAATTTGTGAAACTGCTTCATGCATTCCTAGCCCTCATATGTGCCGATAGCATTACCTGTCTGCATCCACTGTCACGTCATGGACCCCTCTCTGGATGACATCCCTGGAAGTTGCTGTGTCTGGCATTCGGTTCAGACTTCTGGTATACAGGTTGAGCCCTCCATCTGTCATGTACCTGAAAAGAAATGTCTAATTGATCAACAGAAAATTAAATAAACTCATCTGAATAAACTGTGTTAAAAATTTTCAATAATTTCCCCACTGTATTATAGGGGTTTTTTTCTGTATAAACATTCTACTCACCAGGAAGAATTAAAATATCTTTTCAAGTTCATTAGGAAACCAATATTCCTTACTTCAACAAGTAACTAGCTAATTATAAAACTTATTTTTCTCTTTTTTTATCAATTTTTTAACAGGTTTGTGATAATATAACTCTTAGTAAAATAAGAGCAAGATTTCATTTTTTAAATACCGTTTTTGAAGAGTTGAAGGTCCTGGGATCAATGGATTCAAAACCTATGTTTCTACCGTATCTTTCACCATATGCTTCCACCATATCTGCCGTCTTCCTAGAATTCTGTTTTTATATTCAATATCTTATATCATTTGTTACATGTCACAATTAGCTAATTTTTAATTGCGTGCACACACAGGGAATCTAAAGGGATCCTCACCACTCCCTCAAAAGAACTCCAGTTCAGCAACTTGTTTTAGAGGAGCACAGATAACATTAAGAAATGTCCCCTACAGCAAACATGCTGGCTAAGAAAACTATGCTAATAATGAATGACTGCTGTGAACTCTTTTTGATTGTCCGGGAAAAAATCAAGCTCCTAGGAGAGATACCCTTACTACGTCTACATGGTCAGTGTGTTGTGATGGTTAAAAGTGGAGACTGACGCCGGACTGCTTAGGTTCAACTAAGTGCTGTTACTTCCTACCTGTGTGGGCCCAGGCAAGTCACTTAAACTACCTATGCCTCAATTGCTTCATCTGTAAAATGGAGACAGTAATGATATGCTTACTTCTTATAGTGACGGTGAGATATTAATCAGTTAATACATACAAAATGCATAGAGCACTGTCTAGCACATCATAAATACTTTATAAATGCTGACTTAATATTACCAGCTATTTTTTGCATTAGAATTTCTACATTGATTAAAAACAGTTCATATCTTGAATATGAAGTTAGAAGCATTAAATTAGGAATTTGTGGTGCAAAAATGTAGATCCTTTCAACGCAGCTCCGGCAGCACTGAACTTTCACACGCTGTTACATACACTGCAGTCAACACAAAGTTTCCTAAAGGAGAGTTGAGGGAGGATTAAGGCCTCCTGCCCACTGCTTGTTTTTACATTTCTTTCTTAAAAATTCATAGATTATTTTGTGTTCCGGTTATGTGACAAAGGGGAATTTTAGGTTATATTTTTGGTCCAACTATTTATCACTATGACAAAATAATTTCAATTTAAAGTATATAACTTTTCTCTCAGTTTTCCAGGAGTTCCTTTTTTACTTCATAAATGGAGACTTTTTCAGAGACTCGTTATAAGAAAGAGGCCTTTCTCTGACTAATTCCTGATTACTGACAGATTCACATCCCCAAGTGTTTAAAGTAATTTCGAAAAGAGAAGAGATAAGCCTTTACATGCTCCAAGAAATTTTGAATTCTCAGAATGCTGATTAACTTTCTGAGTTATACCTAGAGTACATGAAAAAAATGAAAATTCATTCTCCTTACATTGACGTCAGTGCATTATTTGTGGTGACATGAGAAAAAATTCTTAAATTAAACATCTTCATTCATTAGTGCTTCTATGAGCCTTTTGTCCCATTAATCCATAAAATTTATTTTTAAAAATTTTGAAGAGAAGGTTAACTTTGCGATTCAATTTTTTTTTCATGAGTTGTAGCACAAACATTTCTCAGCCCTTTTTCAGGGTCAAATTAAACTTTTCCCGAGATTTTTTTCAGTCTTCTCATCTTCCACCATTTTAGTTCTAGGCTGAGACATAGGGCTGCCTCCTGAGGAAGCCAACAATAGCATACACTGGTCAGCAACAAATAAGTCCAGCATGTCCTGGGTCTTCTCCACACAATAACCCCCAATCATCCTTGAGCTGAGACCAGCCACATCACCTGCTGACCATATGTAGTCACCTTCCACACAGGGAAAAGAACTGAATCATGCTTTAAATTTCACTGTCCTATACTCTGCCATGGGAAAGAGAAAAGTTATAAGGCCAAGCATGTATCACCAGAGGAGGTTTCCATATAGGATTTGAGGTATATCTACTTGGTCAACACCAAACATGTAGACCACTGATGCATATTTAAATGGGCTCATTTGTGAGACTATCTAAGAACTCCTTGAAAGACTGATAGGGAACGAAAATGAAGGAGACAAAGGTCTGAATCGGGTTTCAAATGAGGCATGAAACAAGTAAAAAGGACAAAATATATAACAACATTTTTTCTTTTTTTTTTCTCATAGTGAGATCTGCAGAGACCAGCGTGCTCTCCTCAATCCAATTTCCTCCTCCTCCTGGGCACACAGCTGAACCATATTTCCTGCCCTCTCTTACAGTCAGATGTGGTCATGCGGCTGCCCTGCTCTTTCTACCCGAAGAAATGTGGGTAGAAGTTAGATCACTGACTTCCAAGCCTGGTACATACAAAAAATATTCTCATGCCATGGTTCTTCCTCTCTTTTTCCATTTGCCTCTTGAATGTCAATGCCCAGGGTGACTTTGGAAAACTGGTTGGATAATAGCAGAATTACCATCCATCTTATTCACTGAATGACTACATGGGACACATTCCCCAGTGGAAGATCAGAAATATCACTGAAGGTTTTACATGAGGAAGTAATGAGCTTCTTTGTGTTAAGATACTGAGATTTTGAGATTCCTCTGTTAAAAATTTAATGTAAACTAATATAGCTAGTGTCTTGGAAAATACATAATGCTCCTGAGTATAGGTATGCTTGTACTATATATTATTATATGCAGATGTTAAAAAACACTGCCTTTTAAACAATTACTTATCTATCTCCCACATGAGCTATTTTTCTTCTTTTATCCCTACCAATGTCTCTACCATATTTCTGGCCTTATGACATTGATCCTGAGTTCTTGCAATAATTCTTGAAATCCAGCCCCAGAGCTTCTCCCTTTAATTCATTTTGCATGCTTCCCTTAAACTAGCCTTTCAGAAACCATCAGCATCCTCATACCCTTTTCTGTGGCTATTTCATAATCTCTAAGAAATAGAGTTTTCATTGCTGAAAGTACAGTTTAAACTTCTTAGCATAATGATGTTGAGGCCTGTCACAATAGTCCCTATTTCTCATATCTTATCTTTATATAGTCACTTTCCATGATTCTCAAGAAAAAGGTCATTGAATATCATCTAATCCAACTGACTCTCTGATCCTGAAAATTATACTTCAGTCAAGTTACTGAATGACTTATATCATCTGCATTTACACTTTCTTACAGATTTTCTCTTTTAATATTAATATATTTCTCTCATTTATAGCTATTTAAATTAGAAAACAGAACTAAATTATTTCCTTTACTTAGTCATTCCTTTTTATTTCATGTCAGGGTTTAGGACTTTTTCCTTATTCTGAACTCTTAGCTCAATTTTCGTCTATACAAATCTTTTGAAATTACCAACACATTGCACCGTGGCTGTTCATTTGTAACTGATATAAACTGCTCCCAGGATATGCTGTTATTCTCCACAGAAGCATTTCGTATATACAGTCAATCACCATTATTTACAAATTCCCTACCTGCTAATTTGTCTACTTGCTAAAATTTATTTGTAGCCCCAAATCAATACTCAGACCACGTCACAGTCATTCATGGACATGCATCAGAACAGTGAAAAATCTGAATCTCAGAGGTCTCCGGCTGAGGTTAAACAAGGCCACACTACCTTCTTGTTTCAGCTCTCAAAGCATAAATAAGTATCCTTTCCATGGTCTATTTATGTCACCTTTTTCACAGTTTTGTGTTTTTTGGTGGAGATTTTGCTGCTTAAAATGGCCATGGACCCCAGAGATGATGTCCAAGAGCTGTCTTGTGTTCTTAGACACAAGAAGGCTTCAAGTATCTCACATGGAAAATGTGTTAGATAAGCTTCATTCAGGCATGAATACAGTGATGCTGGATGTGAGTTCCATGTTAATGAATCAACAACATATTTTAAATAATGTGTTTTTAAACAGAAACATGCATAAAAGAAAGTTATGTATTAATCTGTTGGCAAAAATGTTGGAGCCAAAAGCTCACAGGGACCTTAACCTATATTTCTTCTAGGAGCAATTGTTCAGTATTCACTAATACAGTGTTTATGGTGACTTCACAGAACATAACTACTATGAATAATGGGATTGATTGCATATATCTATATATATATAATATATATGTTTATGTGTGTATATGTACATATATAAATATATGCATATATTTATGTATGTAGTTAAATAGTCATCCAAATATATTTGAATGGTGGATATAAAAACTGAATACATATATATGCCTACATTTAAGAAGATCAAATAAAAAGATAGGAAGGAAAGCAGAAAGAATGGAGAAAAAAGAAGGGAGAGATGGGGAAAGAATATGAATTAGATATTCCTGTACTGCCTTCATGTTTTCTGAACTGGGTATTGCCTCTGCATATTTTGTATGTTAAGTACATACAAAATGATCATGATAACTAATAACAACCACAAATTGGGATGATTATTATAATACATGTAAGGATGATGAGGAGGAATAGGATGATGAATTTACTGCACACTTATATTATGCCAGGCTTTGTGTTCAGTAAAATTTTGTGGATGATTTTCCTCACTCTTAACAACTTCGTGAATATGGTGCAATTTTTATCCTTATTCTACATGACAAAAAAATTGGATAACTTAGGCTCCTGAGGGGTCCACAGATGGTAGAAAGGGATTTAAACTAGGCACTCTGATCCAGTGGCACCTGAACTACTTTGTCTTCCCAGCTGTGAATTATTAGAAACTTATGCAGAGTGCATGTCAGGAAAGGGCTGTTGGATATTAGGATATCAAAGATGAGCTATAAATCTGATCAAAAGCTATTTTGTACTTTTTTAGGTCTTATCATCATTCAAACTTAAGCTTTTCATGAATGAAGTTAGGAAGGGTTACTCATACAGAAGAATGATTTCCCACACTGGTCCTCTCAGATGCATAAAGACAAAGAGTAGGTCAAAACCCAGACTCACATGAAAATTATAGATAAAGTTAATTGGCAAGATTTTCTACACGTTACAGAGCCTGGGTTTTGAGGTCAGACAAATCTAAGTTCTAATACAAGTCTCGCATTTCCCTGGAGTTACACAGTTGGGGCCAATTAGGCTCAGTTTTCTCACCTGTAAAACATGTATAAAAATACCCACCTCATAAGGGTTGCTGGTGGTGGGAAGGTTAAATGAAATTCTATTTTTACAGCACTTTTCAAGAGTATAGTAGGTAACAGAGAGTACTCAAAATGGCAATTACAATTATTAATAGAATATGCTATCGTTTCCATTGCGGCTCATCCTCTGATTAAACCAAATATTCCAAATTGTCAAAATACTCTAACAGTTCTATGATCACAACATTTTCGCAATGTAACAAGAAACAGAAGAAAAACAAGGGCTAATATTTTTAAAAGTTTGATACCATCAGAAGAGAATACAAAGATTGAAACCTCCAACTCTAAAGCGATTTTTCCCTCAAGTTAAACTGGAGGTGCGTAATTGAAAAATGCTAGAAAATGTTTGTTCCTCAAAGTAGTTACAGGCACCTTCTGACAAGCCAAAAAAAGATAAGAAAATCAAGCAGCTCAGCAAAACTCCTCCTGTCTCCTTCCCACACCCTTCACTACAAAATCTGTTACTTAAGAAGCATGTGTAAATCACGCTGAAAAACACAGGCCACATGTGTTTCCCTAAACAACAAAAAAATTTAGTGGCTCATATTGAATTTATAGAAATCTTGGACATTTTGCTTCCTGTGAATGCACAGAGGAAAGGCCTTGAAATGCCCCCAAATAACCGCAGATTTCTTACATTTTCTAATGACTTTATAAGTGAATTTACATGTCCTGTTTACAGTGAATACATTCTACTAGACCACTCCTTTCTTCACACAATGCCGTTAGAGATCAGAGCCACTTACCCACTGTTGATGTCATCAGCCCTGAGACTTTTCCCAAGGATATCACCATCACTCATATATCCACCAACATCGACTTCAGAAGACATGTCCAGGTCGCTGCTTGCTTTCTCACTCATGTCAATTTGTGACATGTTTCCCAGACGAGAGACAGCAGCTCGACGGAGAGGCGTCGTGTACATGAACCTCGAGGGGTCTGTATGGATAAACCGACTGGTGCCGCTGCGAGAGTAGCCAGCACCCAGGGAGGGAGCATCTCCTGCCTGAAGTCGAGGACACGCCTGGCCCAACCTCCAGGTCATGGGAGTGGGCCGACTTGTCAAGTTGGGTATGGTCCTTCCATTCACTTCCGTCGTCACAGTGCTGTCAAATGTTGTTTCCAGGGTGCTGTCAAATAAAATTGAGAAATAACTATACTCTGGTTCACTTGGGGCCACAGAGCAAGAATGGATGAAGACAGTAAATGCTAGAGTTGAGGGTTATTTCTTAGAAGTATGTCATTTTCATGAAAGCCAAATTATATGTTCATTTTGAAATTAAAATCTACTTCGCAGATGTCAACATGTGGGAAGGGGCAATTATTTTCAGTTCTTTTTGTTTGTTTGTTTTCAAGAGAAAAGCCATCATTATGCTTTGGATAAAACAAAATATTGTTTCACATTATCAGCAAACCTTTAACTTACCCCACTATAACCTTTCCAGATCTATTGAGGAAGTTAACTACAATCGCCTTTGAATGTCTCCCTGCCGCCCCTCCCTAGATGTCTTTCAACGGCAACTTCTGCCACTGTTCTCTAGTGTAAGCATGAAAATCCACTTAGGAGTGATGGCGGAAGTTGCGGTAGCTATTTTTGTTTGAACAAGAAATTATACTGAAGAAGAGATTGATAGATTGATAGGATATAGAGATAGAGATAGGTATATGCTGAAAATTTACAGTTCAAGGATAATCACCAATTGATTCGTATGCAAAATTTAAGTGAGAAAATAGTAAGGGATAACTGAAATCGCTTCTCTATCATTATAGCAAAAATTAAGTGCTTGATTGCAATTTTTTTTCTTTACTGGCCTACTGGCCAAAAGATACACAGAATTGAGAAAAACCTGTGGCTTATCTGTGTCCCACGAAGACTGGACATAGTCTCTTCTAAATTCTGCCTCAAATCCGCTATGTTTTTGACTGTTCGCATTCTTCTTGTTTCAGGGTCTTCACCTAGGAAAGTACCATAAAAATAAATTTGCTATTCATGCCATATACTGTTCTCAGAATAATCACATACACAGAAAAATAACATAAATTCCTCTTTCTAAATGTAAAAAATAGGTGGGAAATTCCAAATGGCTATTATCATCTTTCTACAAATTATAGATCTTTCTAGAAATAAAATGTGAATAGAAACAAATATAATATCACAAGTAATAATTTTTAAGAAGTGATAACAGAATAATACTTCATAGGCTTATGATCTTAACTGCAAAATGAGGGACTCACTTTGAAATATAATGTAGAGTACTCCTTGTTATTGAGTTTAATTTTAAAACCTATGGTTATTTGGATCCTAATTTTTCAATGATTACCTGTTTCTAAGTATACTAGGAATAACTGAGATCAACTTTCCTTACATAGCAAGCATACACTTGGACCCTGGGGAATAAGCTAGAGCCCTTTTCTTACAGAAACAATGGCTTTTTAAGTCTTTTATTTTATTAGACTCATGGACCAAGATTCGCAACATTGGATGGCTTTATTTTTAATCATTTCTCAATTTTTTACAGGCAATCAAAGCATCCACACCAACGACACCAGAGTTGATGTAAAGTCCTAGGCATCTGAACTCAACATGTTTTTGTCTAATGGGCATGAAACAAATAGCTCTGCCAGTATGACAAATGCTGCCCTTATACAATTTCACTTATCGGTTGGAGGCAGAAATGCCATTAAACCATTTTGTTTATGGCCATGCAATATTTCCCAAGCCAGTGGCCATTTGAAGTTGGTAAGTCTGGACAAAAAGAAGAACACGGAAAGAGAGTAGTGGAAGCATAGCTTTTATTCTGTTCAATTTGGGCTGAGGAGGATGTCCACTAATGGGAATTTTTAATAAAAAAGAAAGACAGCAAGAAAGGAATGAATGAAGGAAGGAAGGAAGGAGCGAGGGAGGGAGGATGGATTGAAATAGATGGATTGATGACAGGGAAGGAAAGAAGAGGAGAGGGAGAAAGAGGAGGCCAGAAAAGGATGGTAGGGAAGGGAAGGGAAGGTAACAGAAGGAAGATGGAAGAGAGAGAAAAAGAGAAGGAAAAAAGAGCACATATTAAATTATACTATGAAAATTGTCACATAGATAAGTCAAGATGCATATCTATAACCTGTTTTAAGAATATAAGTAACTATTCAACCTGTCAGTAATAATTTACTCCTTAGCATTAAAGCCAGACTTTTTTAATGTATAATAAATGTGCCCATTTAACATTTATCATCATCATCATAGAGTTGGTGGGGATTTCAGATATTGTCTCACCTTACCTCTTGGCCACAGAACTCATCTATGTCTCACAGGGGACAAGGCCATCTGCCTCTGCCCGAAACCTTCAACATTGGAAAGGCCTCCCCCTCTCCAGCAAGAGAGAGCTCCTTCCAGTATTAGACAGGTCTAATTGTGGAAACATTTGTGGGTGATAAGCAATAATTTGTCTCCAACTAATACCCACCCAGTGATCCCAGTGGCTCTGAAACCAGCTGAACAAATTTATAGTCTTTACCGTGGCAGCCACTCAAATAGCAGAAGACAACTGCTGATCCCTTTATTAACTTTTTCAGCCAAACATTACCATTTTGTTCATTATTCCCCATCTTGGATGGTTGCCAAAACAGCCACTATTCTGCTGCCAGTCTATACATTTCTTCCCTTTAATTTACATATTATTTGAACAATTTAAAAATGCCTAATAATAGCATCATAATTTAAAACTTACAAAGTACTGAAAAGCTTCCCTAAAGTAAATATATTTTTTAAAAAAATAGACAAATATTTGTTGGGACCTCATGCACATGGCATAAGCTTTTTCTTCACTAATTCAGGTCATGCAATCTCTAATCCTGTAGATTAACATTCTTTTACAACTCAGAGCTGTTAATAATCCTTGAGACTATGACCATATTCTCCCTGGAAAATTTTCCCATGCCTCTCATACATATAATATAGTTTATTTGAGAAATGGCTCTAAAGGAGCCTACCTTTTACTTACAAAAAATCTGACAGAATTTTGAAGAAAAAGGAGGGTTTTGCAGGGAAAATCTTAAAGGGTGGACAGAGAATATCGTTATAGTCAAAGGAAAGGCAGAGGTGAAGAAGAGATATATTCAAATCACATCAAAAGAAATAGTGAAGAAGGGGAAAAAATTGGAGAAGCACTAAATCCAAGATTCAGTATACAGGATTTCATGCAGTATAGAAGTCTTAGATTCTAGCCGATGGTGAAAGATGAGAATTAGAAAACAAGGAGAGCGTTGAGATGATTTATTATTTTAGAGGGAGGGGGAATGCTAGTCACTGACCTCATACATGTTTCTAGAATACATCATCACCCCTGAGCCCTCTCTCCCTGGGAGAACTTTTAAGTTGTAATCAAACTGCATATCGACCACTTGCTGACTGGCGTAATATTAAAAATTAATATTTGTATTATGTTCAATGTTTTGTATTAATTTAAAAAATATTCTAATTTTAGACATTCTGTTTCACTATTTTTTTCACATTTACTTCATATCCTTTTAAATTTTCTTTTTCTAATCTAACAAGCATCTTAGATTCTTGAACTCTTCCACCTGAATGCATTGTTTGTTTACATGCTTTCGCTTGTGTTTCAGAACACCAGCCTCGCTCCCTCCCTTGGTTTTCCTCATCATGACATCCACTCCTGACACTGCACCACTCCTGACAATCAGACAAATGGACCTTTTCCTCCCAACACTTACTGAGAAAAACATAATTGCTACCTTACTCCTGTCATGAAAAATAATAACCAAAGAAGAATTTATTGCAGTAAATGTTTTCAGTGACCCACAAAAGGCAAGATAAAACTAAGTGCACTTAACAAACCCCCTAAGGATTGATTGCACAGTCTGAAATACCCTATACATTTGTATCCAAATTATGTGTGGAGGCTTTGAGGAGGGAGGGACATAACTGAAAAAGTTAAATATAACAGCACAAATAAAATCAAATGTTTGGTAACAATAAAAGTTAGCAGAAAAAAATGCACGAGAAATGTAGTTAATCAACAATACGTTGTATCCACTCCCACTTGCATAATCTCAAAGTCAACTATTATTCTTGAAGGAGCCTTCCTATTTGTCAGGCACAATGGTAGGTACCATTTTCCAGAATGGCATATTCCAAAATCCACTTGAGTTTTTAACATTGGTGCACATTGCTTTCTCATTGCTTATAAGGCCTTCTCTGTGAGTAGAGCACAGAATAACAGACTTAGTTTGGTGCTTCTCATTATTATTTAGTGACAGACAGACCACTTAATCTCTGTGATCTCACTCTTACATTTTAGCTTTCAATTATACACATTGTAATCAACATTGCCAGCACTGTGGTCTTTTAATAGTAAATTAATTTGTATATAAATGAACCTGATTCAAAGAGAATCAATGTCCTCCACCCCATCCATATTACAAATGTTATTTAGAATTATCACTGCCTGATTTATTTTGAGAATTAATTACAGTTTTGTGAATGACCCCAACCAACAGTGATTTGGATGAAAAATTTTAAAATCGTATGGTTAATCTTGACATTTTTGGGAAAAACAGCAAAATATGGCCAACAGCTTTATAGTGACTTTAAAATATTCTCCTAAACAGTTATAGCACAAACCCCAATCTGTCTGATTTATTAGGATATCTAAGAGTAAAGCGTAAAACTCAAGTAACCCTGCCTAAAAACTAACTTGGAAGAGGCCATTTTGCATCATAAGCAGAACCTATTCAAGCGCGTGGCAGAAATTTTAAAATTTCTGTGTGCTGTGGGCTTGGATATATTCACCAATTTAATGTGTACCATTATTTAGGGAACTGCATCAGAATGCTTCATTATCTGGAGATATGATTATTCATATCACAGCTATTTAAATAAATTCTTCCCCTTACTTTTCACTTGCATTTTTGAATATTGGCATAAGTGAAAAAAAAAAAGAAAAAAAAATCCTTAAAGAGAACAATCATGTAAGTACAGTAAGCAGATGTTCCATTTAAAAACCATGGCTTACAGACTTCTATTGAGAGTTTACCCTCTGACAGTAATGCTCCAAGTTATTTATGCACAAAAAGGCATGTGTCATGTATACACCCACCCGCAGCATGCTATAATTTAACAGAGCAACCAAAAAATACCGTCTGCACCCTGTTCATATCTTTGTAAATACTTACATAAGAGGTACTTAGAACAAGATAAAAGATAACACTTTAAAAGCAAAAGATGAATGACTATTATCTGACTCTACAGTTTCAGAGGATCAAAAGAGGAAAAAAGGTTCATAAAGATTAAGACTTTCTCTCGCCTTTGTACTGCACACAGATCTTTAGGAGAAGCAGTTCATCACAGAAATCACACAACGGTGAAGAATTAAATCTTTAGTGTCTGAACACCTGGCATATTCAGATTCAGAAATCATTATTCTTAGAACTATGGAAACATTACTCTTTTAAAACCAAATTGACATGAAAAATTGAGCAATATTTGCCTCTGCCATCTCTCTAAGCTTTCTTCTTCTAAAGTTGCTTCACTAAAAGAGTCCAGAAAATATCATAAAACATCTTGTAACAGGAGGGTCTATATAAAGAATAAGTACAAATCTGTATTTAGCATCAATTGCATGAATCAGAAATGAAGAGATCACTGGCCAGGTTTAATTCTTTTGAATTTAAGTAGCCTCATAGCAAGTTCTTTGTGGAAATACACGTTGACATAAAATATGATGTGGTCAATGGTTTAATTCTTATGTACTTTTTGAAGAATGGACGGTATGATGTAAATATAGTTTGGTAGAGTACTGAACTTAGAAATAACAATTAAAATATACACATTTTAGCTGTCGAGGCAAGTAGCAAAATTGCCATTTAAAGTTTAATTACAAAACTGAACAACCACTTGATATCTTCATACCTAGTTAGATTAAGATTATGTGAGAGGTTACTGCTGAAACTCACGTCATTCGAAAGGCCTAGTTTGTAAAACACGAAAAGTTCATAGTCACCTACAGAGTAGTTTAAACAGTTATAATGTGCACACACTGGAGGAGTTTTTGCCAAACACCAAAAAAAGAAAAAAAAAAAAAAGTAAAAGGCAGCAGAGGCCTCTGCATTTCTGAAAGTGTTACTAGAATGTGCAGTGCTTGTCACTGAGGTATAAAAAGGACCACCTATTCAGGTAACACCAAGGCAGCAGAAGAAACTTAACTATATAGAAAATTTATCCAGGGGGCCCTTCATTCTTCATTCCGTATCTGTAGTGAGGTCACCTTGAAGGAAGTTGAACAAATAGGCCCCATTAATGACTAAATGAAAAACATGTTTAAAGTTTTAGAATGTTAACACTTATTTACGGATTTCTAGAATGTGCTGGACACCAGGCTAGTAATGCCCATGGCAGATTGCTGGTATTTACTTTCTCCAAATAGACTTTAAAACTGATGCTCATAGCTCGGCTTTACAAAGAAACTCATCTCAAGAAACAAGGAATTAAAAAACATTTTGAGCAACTATGTTTTTAAAAAATCAGTCTGAAAAATGAAAGATACCTGGTAAACTCAAATAATTTAAGAAATTACTAAGTTTCTTAAAATTCCATGCACATTTTTAGGAGCGAACTGGACTCACCTAATAAGTCAGTATAAAGTGCCTGCTCCAGATCGCCCAGCATTGTAAGGATAACATCCTCATCCAGGTGAGCTGTCCCTTCCCGCAGGCAGCTTTCTCCCTCCTCTTCAGCCCAGCTCCTGCTGATGCTGGTTGACTTGGATGATATGTTTTCATCTTCGGACCTGCTCTCTTCATCACTCTCACCTTCCAAGCCTCTTCTTACAGACCAGTCCTCTAAGTCCTCAATGCCTGACTGGCTGCCCCCGGCAGGCAGGAGGTTCCAGGCCCCTGAGCTGCTGCTGTGGTACAGGGACTGCACAGACCTCGAGAGAAACCTGGACAGTGAGCGCCTCTCTGCATAGTTGGACTCTCTCTGGCTGGCCTTGGCAGCGTTTCCAAACCAGTTGGAAATGCGCACCGTAGGTCTCCTCTCCCCCTCATTGGTGAGGGAAAGGCTGGTCAGAGATTTTTGTTTCTGAAGACAAGCTCCCTTTCTCTTTACTTCTTTGCTCCGAAACACAGAGAGTTCAGCAGGCTGCTGCATGGTTCTTCTAGTGGCTTCCTCCTTTCAGCTGGACTTCATATTGTCTCTTTGCACTGTGACTGCAACTGATGCTTTTGGTTTTAATTATCACATGCACTTCAATTAAAGCTCAGGCTCAAACATTCACAGAAGATTCTAGCGATATGGCATATGTAATTATTTGGCTACAATTGAGCTTGCCACATCATTTCACTGATCAGCAGTACTTACAAACATTTTGCTTGAATATAACTGAAGCAGAAAAGAGTTCACCAAAGACTCTGCTCCAGCTGAAAAGTAGTCCAGGAATCCAACTACGTTTGCCCATCTTCATCCAATCGCATGTCTCAACAGAATGATGGGTCCACATTTCCCTCTATTGCTTCTGTGTTCCGAAACGCAAGGAGGTAAAGCACGAGCAATGTCTCGCTTTTTTTTTTTTTTTCTGTCTTTCACCAGCCCTTAACTGATCTAGGTCTGCAACCGTTTACTCTAATGAGCTGACCCAGTACAAGTACAGCCTCCCCACTGGAGCCCAGTAAGAGCAGAAATTAAGCACTGAAGCCCAGCCCTGCACGAGCCTCTCGCATTTTAGTATTCCACCTGCATTCTCAGATCTATGGCTCTTCCTTGCTGCTGCAGTGGATGCTGCTGGCTGCCATGGCAGCAAACATTCTGCTAAATTAAAACAGAGTCACGGAAGCAGCTGTCCAGCCTAGAATGCCACAGGTTTCAGAGCCAAGCCTGTATGAGATGCAACACTATTAACCCTATGCACATGTAAATGACTCACAGCCACCCAGCCTCAGACACGGACACACACACACACACACA
>CAUYSK010050828.1:0-13777 GCA_963575035.1 Avahi laniger | reverse complement strand
AAAAAATTAGCCGGGCATGGTGGCACATGCCTGTAGTCCCAGCTACTTGGGAGGCTGAGACAGTAGGATTGCTTGAGTCCAGGAGTTTGAGGTTGCTGTGAGCTAGGCTGACGCCACGGCACTCGCTCCAGGCAATAGAGTGAGAAACTTTCTCAAAAAAAAAAAAAAAAAGTGTTGAAAGAAAAAAAAACCATCAGCCAAAATTTCTATATCTAACAAAACTATTCTTCAGAAAAGAAAGTAAAATGAAGACTTTCCCAGGTAAACTAAGATTGAGAAAATCCATTGCTTACAGATCTGCCTTCCAAGGTTTACTAAAGGAAATTTTCAGAATGTAAGGAAAAGACTACAGATAGCAAGAAATGATGAGCACCAGAAATGATAAATGTGTGTAAAAAAAATTGTATACATATGTTTTTTCTCTTAATTTCTTTAAAAACAATTTTATGTTAGATTGTATAAAGTAATAATTATAACATTGTACTGTTTGATTCATAACATATATAAATATGTATGACAATGGAGGAAGTTTGGAAGTAAAGTTGCTATATTTAACAGAATCAAGTTAGTATTAACCTGAAGTACACGCTAATCAGTTAAGATTTATATTATAATTCCTAGAGTAACC
This sequence comes from Avahi laniger, assembly GCA_963575035.1. Lineage (NCBI taxonomy): Eukaryota > Metazoa > Chordata > Mammalia > Primates > Indriidae > Avahi > Avahi laniger. Next base: position 13,149 of record CAUYSK010050828.1, on the reverse strand, counting down.
ATTAAGAAATAAGAATTTTGGGTCGGGTACGGTGGCTCACGCCTGTAATCCTAGCACTCTGGGAGGCCAAGGTGGGAGGATTGCTCTAGGTCAGGAGTTTGAGACCAGCCTGAGCAAGAGCGAGACCCCATCTCTACTAAAAAATAGAAAGAAATTATCTGGACAACTAAAAATATACAGAAAAAATTAGCCAGGCATGGTGGCGCATACCTGTAGTCCCAGCTACTCGGGAGACTGAGGCAGAAGGATTGCTTGAGCCCAGGACTTTGAGGTTGCTGTGAGCTAGGCTGACGCCACGGCACTCTAGCCCAGGCCGCAGAGCCAGCCTCTGTCTCAAAAAAAAAAAGACAGTAAAATTAAAAAAAAAAAAAAAAAAGAAATCAGAATTTTGTTAAAGATCAAAAGAATAATGAAATAGGAATACTAAAAAGTATTTAACACAAAAGAAGATGGCAAAGGAACATAGGAAGAACAAAGACATGGAACATACAGAAAGGCCAACTTTACCTGACATTTATAGAACATTTCACCCAACAACAACAGAATATATAATACATTCTTTTTAAGCACACCTGGTATATCATCCAAAATAGATTATATTCTTAGCCAGAGGTCAGTAAATTATAGCACAAGAGCCAGCTGTCTGTTTTCTTTTCTTTTTTTTTTTTTTTGAGACAGGGTCTCGCTCTATTGCCTGAGCTAGAGTGCAGTGGCATCATCATGGCTCCCAGCAACCTCAAACTCCTGGGCTCAAGTGACCCTCCTGCCTCAGCCTGAGTAGTTGGGACTACAGGCATCAGCCACCATGCCAGGCTAATTTTTCTATTTTTTGTAGAGACAGGGTCTCCCTCTTGCTCAGGCTGGTCTCAAACCCCTGGCCTCAGGCAATCCTCGCACTCAGCCTCCCGAAGTGCTAGGATTACAGGCGTGAGCCACCGTGTACTTGGCACAGCTGCCTGTTTTCTTTAAACCATTTATTTTTATTCATGATGTTGTGCAATCATCACCACTATCTATACCCAAAATTTATTCATCATCTCCAACGTAAACTCTGTACACTAAGCAATAACTCCCCATTACTGACTTTCTCCAGCTCCTCTAATCTGCTTTCTGTCCCTATGTAAGTGAAATTATATAATACTTGTCCTTTTGTTTCCGGCTTATTTCACTTAGCATAATGTTTTCAATGTTTATATTGTAGCATATATCAGAACTTCCTAATATTTTATGGCTGAAAAATATTCCATTATATGTATATACCATATTTTGTTTATCCATTCATCTGTTAATGGACACTTGGATTGCTTCCACCTTGTGGTTACTGTGAAAAATGTAGCAATGAACACTGGTATACAAGTATCTGTTTGAGTCCCTGTTTTCAATTCTTTTGGGTATATACCCAGAAGTGGAATTGCTGAGTTATACAGTAATTCTATGTTTAACTTTTTGAGGAACCATTAAACTGTTTTACACAATGGCTGCACCATTTTACATTTCCATCAACCATGTAAAAGTGTTCCAGTTTCTCCACATTGTCACCAATACTTTTCATTCTCTGTGTTTTGGGTTATAACCATCCTAGTAGGTATGAAGAGGTATTTCATTGTTGTTTTGATTTGCATTTCCCTAATGACTAATAAAGAGTATCTTTTCATGTGTTTATTCAGCTGCCTATTTTTGTAAATAAATGCTTATTGGAACATGTCCACAACAATTTGTTTACCCATTGTTGATGGTCCCTTTCATCCTCTAACAGCAGAGTTGAGTAGTGACAGAAATGTATGGCTGCAAGTCTAAAATGTTCAATTAGGCCAGGTAAGGTGGCTCATGCCTATAATCCTAGCACTCTGGGAGGCCGAGGCAGGAGGATTGATTGAGGTCAAAAGTTCAAGACCAGCCTGAGCAAGAAGAACGAGATGCTGTCACTACTAAAAATAGAAAAAATTAGCCAGGTGTGGTGGCCCGTACCTGTAGGCCCAGCTACTTGGGATGCTGAGGCAAAAATATCACTTGAGCCCAGGAGTTTGAGGTTGCTGTGAGCTAGGCTGAGGCCACATCACTATAGCCCGGCAACAGAGCGAGACTGTGTCTCAAAAAAAAAAAAAAGTAAAAGGTTCAATTAATATCTCATCCTTTAAGAAAAAGTTTGCTGACTCCCATGTTTGACCATAAAAAAGTCTCAATATATTTAAAAACATTAAAGTCATTTAAAGGATGCTCTTTGTTCAAAACAGAATTGGATTAGAAATCAATACCCCAAAAATGAAAAATCTAAAATATTTGAAAATTTGGAATAATTTGGAAATTAAACAACACACTTATAAATAACTCAGGGGTCAAAGAAGAAATCACAAGAGGAAATTTAAAAATATTTCTAACTCAATTAAAAGAACATATCAAAACTTAGAGAATGTAGCTAAGTCAATCAGTACTTAATAGTGAGAGAATGAATGCTTTTCCTTCAAACTGGGAATAAGGCAAGGATACCCACCCTTGCTGCATTCACTAAACATTGCATTAGAGGTTCTGACCAAAGCAATAAGGCAAGAAAAATAAATAAAAGGCATATAGATTGGAAAAGAAAGAGTAAAATTTTCTTTAATTATAGATGATATAATAAGGAATCTACAAAAAAATCTATTGGAATTAATATTTAAATTTTGCACTACTGCAAGATACTATGTTGTTATGCAAAAATAAATTATAATTCTATACACTAGCAATGAACAATCCAAAAAATGAAATTAAGAAATCAATTTCATTCACAATGATAGTAAAGAGAATAAAACACTTAGCAATACATTAATAAAAGAAGTGCAATATCTCAACATTAAAAGCTGTATTGGTGAGAGAAATTAAAGAAAATCTTAAATGGCTATTCCATTGTTTTATAACCAGATTATGAGATGGTTGCACAGCTCCATAATTTAATCAAAATCACTAAACTGTATACATACAATTGGTGAATTTTATGGAATGTAAATTATACATCAATAAAACTGTTTAAAAAAATAAAGAAGTTTTTAAAATTACATTTCTGGGTAGAGATACCGGGATGCATTTTTGTCAGAAAGTCAAATTTTATATTACAGTTTTGAAATAAAAACTGTTGAAGACAATGTGTAAGTTTATTACAACTTAGATCTTGATAGATTCCTTATTTCAGTCTCTAACTTTTAAAAAGTTAAACATTTGTCATAGATTTTAACTTCTAAACCTTCATGAATATAATTATTTGTGTGTGCACCATTTCAGAAAAATTGGATTGTGTATTTTGTTACTATTATTTGTTAAAACTATTTTTTTTTTTTTGAGACAGAGTCTCACTCTGTTGCCGGGGCTAGAGTGAATGCTGTGGCGTCAGCCTGGCTCACAGCAACCTCACACTCCTGGGCTCAAACGATCCTACTGCCTCAGCCTTCCATGTCACTGGGACTGCAGGCATATGCCACCATGCCCGGCTAATTTTTTCTATATATTTTTAGCTGTCCAATTAATTTCTTTCTATTTTTGGTAGAGACAGGGTCTCGCTCTTGGTCAGGCTGGTTTTGAACTCCTGAGCTCAAACAATCTGCCCGCCTCGGCCTCCCAGAGTGCTAGGATTACAGGCATAAGCCACTGCGCCCTGGCCTTGTTAAAACTATTATGTATTAGTATTATGTTGGTTACCATCAGGAGAAAATAGGGTGTTATGAATCTGTATATTCAATGGTTTCAATAATTGGCATGGCAATAGAGCAATTATATTGGAGATTTCTCTCCATTTGATGGAAGTTGGCAATTAGCAGATTTTCCTCAGCAAGGGACCCTTTAATACTGCTGGTCTTCTCAGTGTGAAAAATTCACACATCACATAATCCCTCTATTAAATATCTTCTTCTTGGGTGGGGAAGTTCCCTGGAAAGCAGCATCTGTCATGTTAATTCCATTCTTTATTTTTAGAGAAATATTAACATTTTTCTTAACTTTGATTCCTTTGGGGGAGTGAAGTTTGATATTAATCTATATGATTTTAATCTCATTTTGTTCTTAGAGAAAAAATAATAAAGCAACTTCTATTTGGTACCTAATGATAGTCTGACCCTGTCTGTGTCTTTGAAGAGTCCATGCATAGACTTTCAGGAGAAATTCTAACGTGGTCTTCATTTTGTATGCTTGTTATCTTTGAAAGGGCTTTAACACTCCAGAGTGTTCTTCACACAATGATGACAATAAAGAGTGGTAAATACCACCAGTATTTGAGTAAATGCTCAGGACCCAACTCATGTTCTGACTTCTGGATACGGACATGGGCACGCTCATGGGCAGTCCCCTGACACTGCAGCAGCTGATTCCAAAACCTTTGCCCCATCACTGTCTTGGTCCTAGGTAGGAGTCCAGGCAACTGATAAGGATATTTTGCCTGGAGCAAGTGATCACGTGGACAGCCCTTTTGTAATAGCAACTTTTTCAGGGAGAAGAGTGGCAGCTAGTGCTGCCAGATGGCAAAGGGATCCTCAGATCAGAGATCTTAGCATTAAGAACAGGAAGGGTTTAGAAACCATTTAGTCACAGCTAGTCATTTTACAGAAGAGAAAACTGAAGCTTTGAGCTTCAGTTTCTGCTGTACTGAAGGTACACATATCGGGTACAGATATTGGAAAATTTCCTATCCAATATCTGCCTCCCCTTGTTACTAACAAATCCTTGATTTTATTTAGAGTGGCAATGTTCCCAGAATAAAATAATCACCTTTCCGGCCTTCCTTGCAGCTAGGAGTGTATATAACCCTTTTTTCTCACAAAGGAGGTGTATGTGGAGGTCATTGGATAGGGTTTTGGGGAAAGCTTTTTAAGGGGAAATAAGTGGCTTGTATGCCTCTTTTTCTCTACCTTTCTCCCTCCTGCTTGTAATACACACATAGGATTAGTCATCATCTCTGACATTGGTTTTTATAACATGCCAGAATCGATTCGGGGTGTGAAAAACTTTCACCTTGAGAGCAATATTTCTTTCTGGCAGTCCCTAATATTGCTCATATTAGGGAGGAATCCATTCATGGATACTGCAGACCTTATTTGAATTCTGCTAGTTTTCCTTATGGAAGCAAAGAGCATACATAAGTTTCTAAAGAACTTGAGAAGGACAAGAAGCTTCTAAGCTCTACATCAAGAGCATTGTGATTGCGTCTTACCTCCTACGGAGCTCTAACTGTAAACATCTAGCATGTTAGCTTTTGCTGTTTGTTCTGAAAGGTTATTAGCACCAGCTCACAGAGAGAAGTAACACACAGAAGATGCAAAGTTCTGGTAGACAATTAAGGAGCAACCTTACTGGAGCATTAAGGAGAGGTATGCTGAAAAAAGAAAGAAATGTGTACATACTTTTGGATTTCTGGACCAGAAAGGAGAAATTAGAAAGTGACAAAAAGAGCCAAACAAAGGCTGGGTGTGGTAGCTCATGCCTGTAATCTTAGCACCTTGGAAGGCTGAGGTGGGAGGATCACTTGAAGTCATGAGTTCCAGACCAGCCTGAGCAGGAGGGAACCCCCCACCCCCCCTTCTACAAAAAATAGAAAAAATAGAAAAGTTAGCCTGCCATGGTGGCCAGTGCCTGTAGTCCTAACTACTCAGGAGGCTGAAGCAGGAGGACTGCATAAGCCCAGCAGTCTGAGGTTGCAGTGATCTATGATATCACCACTGCATCCTAGCCCAGGCGACAGAGCAAGATCCAGTCTCAAAAAATAAAAAATAAAAATAAAAAGGGGCAAACATGAAAAACCCCTGGCTCCATTAAGCCTGCAAAACTCCTATGTACCTTTAAAATAGGCCGTTTCCACACGCCATCCAACCCACTGATGCTGAGCCAAGCGCAAACTCTGCCAATTTGCCTAAGGAAAGTGGTTTCACTTGCAGTAAATCTTATTCATCCCTAATCTAATTATTGCTGAAAGATTTGTTTTTTCTTTTTTTGAGAAAAAGTCAAATCCTTATCGTTTTTCTCCTTTTCAAGAAAGATAAAAGACTGCCTGGAACACAGTAATAAGACTAGGACTGACTTTGTTCAGCCAGTTTTCCTTTCAAGAGAAGCAAAGGTTGTCAGGTGTGGGCTAAGAGGCCATTTCAGCTGCTGCCTCCTCCGGAAGCTGCTGTTATGAAAAGAAGTATAAAGCATGAGAAGCACGCACTGAATGTTTAATTCAATCGATAAAACAAACTATTGGAAAAGTGGGCTTGTGGTAACTAAGGATGAGAGTGTCCAAGAACCTGGTTAGCATGAATGCTTTTTGCGCTTCTTTTTATTTTTTAAGGGAAAGTTGAGTATCGAGAGGATACGTAGATACGATCGACCTTACACACTTAGAGTGTTTTAAACACAATCCTTGTATCTGTCCTCATCTCAGAGGCACCGGGCTCGGTCTTTGTTACCTATTGGGTTTCAGGAAGGCCGACTTGAGAAGCGGCGTTGCCATTTCCTGGGCCTCCACTTATTTTTTTCCGGCGCCGGCAGCCAGGTCCTTTGTTGTGCGTCCTCTGCATTCATTTCTCTCTGTCCTCGCACCTCCAGACAGTGCGACGGGGATTTTTTTTCCAGGTCTTCGCGCCGAGAGCCCAGGACCGCCGTCCTCCCCGGCGTCCGATAAAGGCCCGCTGCAGCCGGCCAGGGCGCGTCGGGCTGGTCCGCGCCACCGCGCGCAGACAGCTTTGTGCGCGGCTGTTTGTCTCCGCGGCGCCCGACCCCCGGCGGCGGCTCTGCCGCGACCCCCGAGGAGGCGGGGCCTCGGGGCCGGCTCCGCCCGGTGGGGATTGCACGGCCGCCGCCGCCCGGGTTTGTTCCGTTACATCGCGCAGCCCCGACCCTTCGCCCACAGCCGAGGGGGCCTTCGCCCCGCCCAAACCCGCGTCTCGCTCGTTGCCCCGCTTGCTCGCTTTTCCTCGTTGACAGCGCATTGGCGGGGAGCTTGGCGAAACTCAGACTGAAAACAAGAAGGAAAGAAAGGACAAATTCCATGCACCCGTCTCGGTACCAAGGAGTTCCTGAAGGGTCGTAAAGATGTCGGAGTCGGGGGAAATAAGTGAATTTGGCTACATTATGGAACTGTTAGCTAAAGGCAAGGTAAGTGATCGGGCGCGCGGCGCCGAGGCCTGGGCCCCCTTCTCCGGGCACTACCTGGCCTGGAGCTGTGGGTGCCGGGTCCCTTCCCGCGCCCTGGCAGGGCGGGATGCTAGGACCCCAACTCTCAGCCCGGGCGTCCCACCAGCTGCAGAATGCAAAGTAGCCACCTTTTCTTTATTGCATGGCATCTCTTTAATGACCCAAGGGGGGACTTTCGGGCGCGTTTGGAGCCAGCGGAGCGGCGGCGGTCGTTCCCAGGACGCAGGGGGGACAGGCCAGAGTGCAAAGATGGAGAGGAGGGCTGGGCGGTGGCTGAGGGGGCGCTCCCTCGCGCACCCAGGGCTGGTCAAGCGTGGGGACTTCGAGTGGGTGACCTCGCCTGCCTGGCGCGGAGCGTGGAGGGAGAGTCCGACCAGCGGGTGGATAGGCTTGGAGGGCGGGTGCGGGTTGAGCGCGCAGTCAGACTGGGTGGCCGGTCAATAGGGGCAGCACTCGGTTCGCCCTGCCCTGCCGGTTTCAGCCCTCCTTCCAGGTCCTTAGCCGCTGCTCCAGGCCTGGAGTATCTCAAGCAGCCCTTTTTTTGGTGGGGAGGAGAAGATGCTGGAGGGAGCACCTGTCCCGGAGCCTTTAGAAACCAAGGATGGCACTGTCGGTGGCTCCCCGCGACCACGCCCGCAGCGGGGCAGGGTGGCGCCAGGCCTGGGCAGAGAGCCTTGCGGAGGCTGGGCTCCGTGCTGCATCCGATAAACTGCCCAGAGAGGCTCCTAAGTGGTTTGCAGGCGGGACGTGTCGGAAATACCGAGGCTGCGCCGGGACTCACAGGCGGCGAGAAGGCGGGAGAGGGCGTGTGCGTTTGCTCTCGGCGCATGGAGCTTGGCGAAGAGGTGACAGCACAGAGAACTCGGCTCCCTGCGTGCGGTCATCTGAAAAGAAAAGGGATGATTTTGTAGCTCCGGAGTGAGCACCTGAAACTTCAGTCGCACACTGCCTAACTCCAACTCCGCCCCTGTACGGTATGGAGTAGTTTTAGCTTCGGGCCACTCGGTCCTGCAGCTCCCGGAGCTGAGGAACCGGTTTCATGCACTGCCAGCCTAAAGGGTCCCAGGCAAACCATACGCCTCCCTGAGTTCTCCTGTTCTGCAACCACAGTACACGTTCATCCCAAATAGAATGTTCATTAACATTTCGGAGTGGGGGCTATTCCTCAGGCCGCATCTCCCATTTAAAGCCCAGGCCAGAAGTACAAATGGAGAACCTTTGTTCTACTGTTCTTCCAACTGGGCTCCATCCTGCACCTGAGGGGCCTCTGGCTCTCTCGCTGGCCAGTACATCCAAGACGCTCGTCATCCTAAACAGCCGCCTCCTGACCCCGCTTTGGCCTGGGGTGCATACTGCAGCCCGCTCTGCCCTCTGAAGAATGGACCCCGAGGAGAGGAGAAGTCCGGAAGAAAACCTGGCTCTGAGTAAAGAGGCATCAGCCAGAGGAGGGCCAGAACCCGGCCCTCTAAAGAACAGGACGCGCAGCAGGACCCCGACTGCCAGGTCTAGGGGCTGCCAGGGCTAAGGGCGATGTCTAACAGGAGCACCTATTTGGGAAGTCTGAGGGCTGGGGATGGGGGGCAGGCAGGAGAAAGAATGCATTTTGTTGATTACAAAACAAATGATTACTCCATGGGATGATTGTTAAGTGAGTTTTGTCCTGTGGTGCTAGGACATTCTTCAAAGTAAGCCAGACTTGTATTCGCTGGCTTTGCTTTCCTTCAAAGACAGGCAAGCCCTGAAATTCTGAGAGAATAGTTTTGGGGCAGGACCCAGGGATCTGCATTTTAACACCCCAGGTGGCTGTGAGGCAGACAGGTGAGCCTCCCAGAAACACTAAATGGGAGGTAGGGCAAAACCATTAGTGCATCCTTAAAACTCCTTATAATCAAGTCACATAAACAAAACCAAACAAAACCCAAAACAACCCTCTCAGAATAGCAGTGTGTTCATCACATGCTCACTGTGATGAAACAACAAAAACAAAATAACTTTTTGACTTCATTCTGTGGATTCTCTGCCTCTCTTTCCTAGTCAGGCCCAGCAACAGTCCTGAGCGTTCTCAGGGGCCTTCCAAAACTGGAGAGGCCAAGTGTCCCTTTGAAATCTCTGGGGTTGGAAAGCAGGCTCTCCCAGGAAGAACTTAGGAGAGTTCCTCCATCCTTTCTTGGGGTGAAGGGGGTTGGGTTGGTCAGTAGTAGGCTGCTGACTATTTCAACACAAGCCTATCCCTATCCACTCCCCTCGAGCTGCCCCCATCCCGGCTCCATTGAAAACCCCTGTTCTGTGTGTGATTATACAGGATCTGAATATGGGTAGCAGCCCTTTGAGGAGGACTTGCTTTACTTTCCTCTGAGGAGTTAGGTTCCACTTCGTAGTTGAGGTTAGTAATGTAATGGATAATGTGAAGCTGCTCAGATCCTGAGAGTCGGGAGTGCAGAGTCCCTGAGAGTCCCAGAGTTGGGACCAGTGAGTTGATTTCTTTTGCTTTCCCCCAGACATTGTCTCATCCTTGTGCTGGACTTCTCAAACTCCGTATGTAAGTTGATTCAAGATACATGGCTTTAGAAGTTTATAAAATTAATACCTGAATATTATGCTTGTTGCAAAATATTCAAACTTCACAGAAGGTTTTACAGAGTAAAAAGTGAAATTCATGCCCACCTCCAATCCACTACCCTTCCCAGTGGCAGCAGTGTATGTGTCTACTTCAAATTAAATTAGCTGTGTGTTCTCTGAATATGGGAGGTGAGCCTTTGATCTTAGGGTAACCTAAAACCCACAGGACAAACTTGATCAGCTTATTTTACTCTATTGTTATGGTTACTTTAATATTTAAAGTACACAGTGATCCCTACCATTGTGATCTTTCTGCTCATCAAACAACACCCGAAAAGTATAGTTATAATTCTCAAAAGAGGTTTAAAAATCAATGTAAATATATTTCCTTATATTTTACTAACTATGAAAATTTACCACTTCTGAAAGCTGTCTTTTTGTTTCTTTTGCAATTCATCTCTCTGGACTGAAAAAGAGTTTTCCAAATCTGCGGTCAATATCCAGGATTACTCACAGCAGTATTTTCAAACTGTTTCAGTCTCTTGAAAGATCTGCATCAATAATTTTTCATTGCCATCATACATTTTTCTGAAATCATATAATGAAGATTTGATGACAAGGAACATAGAATTTAAATTTAGTATACCTCTTTATATTTTGAATATTTAGCATATTTATTTATATATAAATAGCCAGAAAGTACATCTTGTTTCCCATAGTTCAGTAATTACTGTTCAGGCACAACCAAGGAGTACAATAGTTTGAGTGAAAAAAAAAGAGGCTTTGGAAAACTTACATTTAATTTTGATAGAGAAACAGGCAATGATACCATTACTTGGTTAATTATTATTTTAATTTCGAACATCTTTGAGGCACAAAAAATTCAAGAAGTTTTACAAACATAAAATTTACTTTAAAACAAGAATACACTTATCCTCTGAAGAATTAGGTTTAGAAAATCCTGAAATCTAGACTAATGTAAGGTTTTAAACATCTCCTGGGACCAAAACAAAAATACCACCAAATGATCTGTTTCAGAAGGATGAATAGATAGTTGCTCACACAGCTAAACTCTAAACTAGAGTGCTAATGGTAAGGTTGTGCCCACTGCAGAGTATTTTTTAAATTTTTTTTTTTTATATCTTGGGACTGGGTGAAATGTATGTGCTGTAGGGGGTAGGGAAGGCAAACAGAAGATTTAGACTTTTGTAATGCCATTTTGAAAATAGCATTTGAATTTCATAAATATAATAACTTTCCTCTGATTTATTTTATTACATTGTCCTAAAGATAATTTGAAAAATAGTATCCCCTAAACTACTTTGTAAAAGAATGTTTAAATCAGATTTTTTATGAAATTATAAATTACATGTTTTACACTTACACGTCAGTGCAATAGGGATGCTGGAGTGAGACCCAGCATTGAATCCTGTCTCTTTGGTATCCAGTGGTGTGATCCTGAGCATATTATTTAATCTGTGGGTGGAAGTGGGGAGGAGTTGTGGTTGTTACCTGTATCCTCTGAAGAGAATTAAACCCATTCCAGCAGCTGGGTGTTGTGGCTCATGCCTTAATCCCAGCACCTTGGGAGGCCAAGGTGGGAGGATTGCTTGAAGCCAGGAGTTTGAGAGCAGCCTGGGCAACATAGGGAGACCCCATCTCTACAAAAAATTAAAAAATGAGCCGGGAGCAGTGACATGTGCTTGTAGTCCTAGCTACTTGGGAGGCTTGAGCCCAGGAGTTCTAGGCTGCAGTGAGCTATGATTGTGCCACTATACTCCAACCTAAGTGACAGTGAGACTGTCTCTAAAATAAATAAATGAATTTAAAAAAAACAAAACAAAATCTATTTCACAGGGTTATTGCAAGGATTAAATGAATATTTCATGCAGGATTCCTAATGCTGTCATTGGCACATAATAGGTCCTCAATAAATAAAACACATTACCTCTATTAGGACAACAGAGTTGGGTCTTGCGACACCTTAAATCCAAACTGTGATCATTACGATGTAGAGATAGGGTTGCCAGATAAAATATAGAATATAGAGTTAAATTTGAATTTCAGATAAACAACTCTTTTTAGTACAAGTATACATCCCATGCAATATTTGAGACATACTACGAAAATTTCATTATTTATCTGAAATTCAAATTTAACTGGATGTGTTGTGTTTTTATTTGCTAAATCTAGCAACCAAGGAGGAATAATAAGATGTGGCCAAAAAGGACCTGCTAGACAACCTCAAAATATTGGCATTTTTGTTCACCTCAGGTTGGCCAAGAAACCTATTTGCCTACTACTTATGCAGTCTCTATGCTCCTGTCATTAATGGAAAAATGTCTGTCGGAGTAGCATTGCGTTTCTTTCATCTCCCCAGTTTCAAACCTTCTGTGTGGTACTACTGTTTAGTAGGTAAATGCCTACCGAATTTTCTCTTTTACAAGTAAAAGCTTAAATGAGAAGATGAGACTTGTAAAACATCAAACATTAGCGTACAAATTGACAGTATGTAATCATGTTAAACTGAGCAGTAAGACTAAGTGCTAAAGGAGTTCAGAGTAACGGGAGATAATCAGTGAAAACTAGACTAATGAAGGAGGCTCTGGAACTGCATCTTGAAAGATGAGTAGGATTTGGCCAGGCAGTAGAAATCTGAACTTCCTGGCTCCCTGGACTCCTCCCCCCTGCCTTTGTTCCCATAGAAACACTTTATGACTGGTAAGCTTGGCCTGTCAGAGGCTTGGTCAATAATTAATAGACAATGCCATTCATTGTCCCATCACCTATAACCCCCTGATAACCAGAAGTACAGACAATCTGTGTGCTAATCTGCTGTAAAACCCTGTGATATACTCACTTTCTATCCTCCTTATTTTCCATGAGTCCAGAGGCTTTCTTGATTTCGTACCCATAGTTAGTTGCTCAACGACTAGGGGTTCCCAGAAGGGGGCAAGGCTTAGGGGTATGTGGCCATATCACTTTGTTTCTACTTCTTGCTTAGGACATACTAAAAGAATCTTATCAGAACTCTATCTGATCTCAGACCAAACTGATTAAGAGCCAGTGGTGCCTCATAGCACTGACTGAAACATACACCACGGTCACTGGGACTTGACCCAGCCAGGAATTTAATCTCCTGTTGGATAATAGGAGTCAATATGGGAAGACACCAGGTCAGCTTAGTGAGTAGTCTATGGTTTGCAAAGTAACAGGTTTATATTTTATTTCTTTTTTTTTTTTCCTTCTCTTTCTTTCTTTCTTTTTTTTTTTTTTGAGACAGAGTCTCACTCTACTGCCCTGAGTAGAGTGCCATGGCGTCAGCCTAGCTCGCAGCAACCTCAAACTCCTGGGCTCAAGTGATCCTCCTGCCTCAGCCTCCCGAGTAGCTGGGACGCCACCATGCCAGACTAATTTTTTCTATATATTTTTAGTTGTCCATCTAATTTCTTTCTA
>CAUYSK010050825.1:0-31707 GCA_963575035.1 Avahi laniger | reverse complement strand
GAGTTTTTGATATTAGTGATTATATATTTTGCCTATCTGGAAGTTCTTTTTCAAATGTCTCTGGTCACTTAACTTTCTTGTTCCTTGCTCGTGTCTTGGTTTCAACCATTATTTCTTTTAATGAATGACGTTTCTAATTTGGTTTGATACTATACGCTTGAAGATTCCAATCTGATGTCCTTGGGTATTCTGACTGCCTATTTTGCTGTTTCTTGTTTTTGCCAACTCTAGCTCCAGGAGTTTTGTTTCCTCAGTATTTGCACTTTGTGTTGGGAGCCCATATTTAGCCATCATACGCTGGGGGAGAATGCCAGGGGGCCTGGCTTGAGAGTATGCAAGGGTGTGCTCCACTGAGACTTGTTTACTTCTGCCACATACCCTGACGTGCCTTCAAATTGGGACAGCTTTTGGTTAATTTTGTAGCTTGGAAAATCCCAGATTACACATTTAGGATAAGTACAAACCCTGAAGCTGTGTGGACACGGGTGTGTGATTGTCGATTCACAGTGGGGAGACTTTTTGTCTCTATCTGTAGTCAAGGCCCAAACAGATAAGTTTCCCTGTTGCTTCCCCTTGCTGTCCAGCAGGTTTTTGAGGTTTCTCCCTATCGTTTCATTAAGAGTGTAGCTCTTTGAGGGCCTTGTTTCTGTTTTGAAAAATGACCATATTTGACTTCAGTTTGAAATTCAGCATGTTACGTTTGTCACATATTTTTCTTCCCAGTTGGATTCAGGTCCCTAGCATGTTTAGGCTATTGCCGAAAAGTTCTTCATTTTTTTCTCCTACATTTAATGCAATTCCTACAACGTTGTAGTCACATCTGCCTGGCCTGTCTTATTTCCTGTATTGGCCGTATCTCCCTTGGGGTCACAGACATTTATCCGTAATTTGATAAAACATTTTCCTGTGTTAAGTCAAGATATAACCCTTTGTTTTGGTGTTTGGCGATTATAAAATCTATCATTCATGTGTGGGTCCCATGTCAAGTAGAATGTTGATACCATAAGAGAAATATTTTGCCATAAAATTTTATGCATAGATTTCCTTTTTAAAAAAATTGGTGGAAGAGTGTGTATATGCGTTTAACACAGGAAGAAGCTGCCTGTCTGCGGATGGGTTGGCTGCCTTCATTCCGGGTACTTAACCTCCCAACAATTCAGACCTGAACTGTGCAGACGGTGCTGAGGGAGGGCCATGTTTTGATCTCAGGGCGGCCGAGCACGACAGCAAGAGGAGAAATGAGTGCTATTAGCAATAAGTAAGAAACAAATACGCCTGAACTCGGAGTAGAGAAAACTCAAGTGCTTTTGGAAAAAAGATCTGCAGCGGTTCTCAGAACAGTGATTCTGGAGGGCGAACTAGACCAGAGAGGAAATGTGAGGAAGGAGACGGAGAACTGCACCATGGTTTATTCTCAGCGGTGAGTCATAAGCTTAGCAGCAGGGAGTAGGGAAATTTTAGCCTCTTATTAAAAAATATCGTCATCCTTGTACGACAGCATAAACACTTGTACGAGTGCTTTATCGCTTCGAAACTGCCTTTTTATATCCATCACCACAGGTCATTTCTGTCACGTGCTGGGTTTTACGAGATACTCTCCCTCTGAGCTCTGCAGTGTGAATGACTGAGAGGTGCCTAGGGAAGCAAGGGCTGTTTGGATTGTCGCCCTCTTGCTAATGAAGCCACAGGAGCACAGAGTGGCCTAAAGGCAATTTCGAAAATGAGACAGTCTCAGGAGTGAATGTCTGACTTGGCCCTTGGGGTCCTCCCCTTTGTTCACCCCGTGTGCTCCTAGTTTGCAGGACCGTTCCCAGTCAGGTCACAGCCCAGAACCTCTGCCTCCGATGGTCCCTTCCACTGAGGCTGCTGTCGGTTGCAAGTGACAGGAAACCCAAGTTGGACTTGTTTAAAGCCAGCAAAGCGAGTTTATTGGCCTGTGCCAATTCCTAGGGGTAGGCTGCCCAGCTCTCAATTCTCGTGTTTTCCTGAGGTCATTGCGCAACTTTTTAGGGCCTTGGTTTCCTCATCAGTGAAATGAATGGCTTGGAATGACCTAACACTGAGTCCATGGGGGATCCCTGCAGGCCTTTTTGCCTGTGGCACAAAATTCAGAGCTTAGTTATTCCTTCTCTTGTATTGGGCCTTAAAGCGATTACAGGTTGATCTTGGCTTCTTAATGAGATTTTAAAATTTTCATGGATATCCATGTCAGATTTTGTTTGCATCCATAGGACAAAGCAGTCTGGTGCTACATACAGAGTAGGTACTAAATAAATGGTGGATGTCCCAGGTTTTTGGTGTCTTTCATTTCCTGTTATCGTCTCATTCTAAGATCCCATCCAAACCACCAACGCTTAGCCTTTCAGGGTCTTAATTTTGGTCAGTTTGGTTGTTAACCCCCAGATTTCTGCCTCCCTGGTGCAGGGGTGCCACCTAGTGGGAAAATGTAGCAACTACAAGTTTTAAGTGCCCATGTTCCGTAACCCCATGTTCTTTGGTTTAATTCGAGGCTGAGAAGTAGGCATTTTGGAGTGAGCTGCAGCAAAATGACTTGAGCCATGATGCTCTCACACATAGTAGAGTAGGTTGCAAACTGCGTGGTGTGACATGAGGGCTCCCAGTCTGGGCTCTACTGTTCAGAGGTCCTTGTCCCGATGGCCTTTTGTGTCTAGTGTTAGAGGTTCATTCCCTGAGTGCCTTTGTATCTTTTGCAACATATCCATTTGCAGTGTTATGTTGTCCACTGGACGTAAGTCAGGACTCTCAGGAGCAAGTGAAAGAAACCCAGCTTGGGCTTGTTTAAAGCCAGAAAAGGGAGTTTACTGGCTACGTAACTGGAATTCCTAGGGTTAGGCTGGCCCTGGGCATGTTGCAAACCATGTCACGATTCAGCCTCTTCACTCTTTCTCCTGATTCTGCTCCTGGATTTACTTGTCGGTGCTCCCTTTTCACTTAGTTCTTGTCTCCCCTAATCCTTCATGCTTATGTTGTGTCTTCTCCAAATCACAGAAGAGTCCTGAGACTTGTTGGGCTGCGTGTCAATCCTTGATCCAGTTGCCATGGCAGAGTAGGAGAGTAAGTTGTGCCCCAGTTGCCTGGGTCTAGGTCACATGCCCACCCCAATCATGTGAAATGAAAGAAGGAAAGAGATCAGTCTCCCCCAAAATGGATGTACCCTTTTCAAAACAAGGAGGCTTGGATGCTAGGCAAGCAAAAAGAACAGATGTCGATGACCTTGGCCATTATATGTGCCAACCCACTGCAGGCAGCATGCCATTTCCTTTGACATCTGCCAGTGTGTGCACACTACTAGATATCTAAATAGGCTTAATAATTAATGACCAAGAGATTGAGGAGTTGGTGGGAAAGGTGGCCAGTGAGCACCTCAAGGCCACTGGGTATCTAAGGAAGGGTAGAAAATCAGGCATATTGTGTGGGTGAACCTAGTAACAGCTGCGTGATGGTTTTAAAACAGGTTCAAATACTTCAAAGCTCTTCCCATTGAGAGGTGACATCTGTGTTCCCTCCCTTTTAATCTGGGTGGGCTTATGACTGCTTCAACCAGTGGAATATAACAGAAGTGACCCCATGCAATTTCTGAGGAGAGGTCATAAAAGACCATGCAATCGTGTTCGTTGAGACCCTTGATCTTGGTGCCTAGATCCACGATTTAGGAAGTTCAACATAAGCCCACCATGCTGGAAAAGGCCACTGTAGGTGCTCTGGTGGACAGTCCCAGCTGAGCCAGGCCTTCCACCTGTCATTACAAAGTGCCAGATGTGAGAATGAAGCTGGGTTAGATTCACCAGCCCAGCCCACCCACTAGCTGAGTGACACCATGGGACCTTTGTCAAGCACACCAAACAGAAGAACCACCCAGCTGAGCCCTGCCTGAATTCCTGACCCACAAAAGTGTCAGATGAGATTGAAATGGTGGTAGTTCTAAGCCACTAAACTTTGAAGTAGTCCGTTATCCAGTACTAGATAACTGGAGCAAACTTCCTTCTCTTCAACACCTTAATGAGAAAGTAGAGACCAAATATGTTTCAAATTACTTTGGCTATGATCTCAACACAAATGTGCTATAAAAAGAGCTGTTTATGAAGAAAGATTAAATGGCTTTTTTTCCCACAAGGCTTTTAAATAATAAATTTGTCTTCCTCCTGCCAGCAGCTTGTTGGCGAGCTGCCCCCTTTTATCTTGGGGAGCCTGGTGCAGCACGAGCAAGAGGCAGAGGCCAAAGCCTTACTCGCTTGTCACAGCTTTGCTGCACATGGCAGCTGGCTGACAGGTCCCCGGGGACTGGGGAACTTCTGCTTGCTCATGAATCTTGGCGTGCCATGAGAATGTGTTTTCTCAGTGGTATTGCAAAAGAGAAAGTAGGCTCCCTTTCTGGAAATTGTTTAGTTTTTTTCTCCGATTTTAGCCTTGTTAATAACCGGGCAGGGAGAGAGCCAGCGTGACGTCTGTGATGGGCCTGAAGACTCAGCCTGCGCACATCCTCCCCAGGCCCTAATTTGTCTGCCTTCTCGCCTCCACCCGAAGGCACCATTCCCCCTGCCCCTCACAATCTGTTCCAAACAGCCAGGCACATGTGCACACACATGTGTTTAAGAACTCACAATCTCCTCCTCAGGAAGCAATGTCCAAGCTAGGACTCCCTGAGACCACTCTGAGAATATTGCACTGTTTTGTATTCCTGATTTCTCAGCAAAAGCAAGTGACTACTTGCTGGAATGTATGTGTTGATATGATACAACTCCCCCTCGCCCCTCCCTCCTCACTCAAGTATACATGGAGCTTGTTCTATGCTAGGCAGTGTTCTAGATTCTGGGCATATGTTCACCAATGAAACAGACAAAAATACAGTGATTATGGTATTTATCTTCTAAAGGAGAGAGAGACACACAAAAACACAATTAGTTGAACATACGCTGTGTTAGAAGGTTGCAAAAGAAAAATAAGTAGAGGGGGCTTGGGAATGGGTGAGGGGGTTATAGTGATACATAGTGTGGTCCACGGACGTCACCTTGGAGATGTCCTTTAAGCAAAGACCAGAAGGAGATGAGGCAGTTGCATGGTACCTGGGGGAAGAGGATTCTGGGAGAAAGAAACTGAGTGCAAAGGCCTTAAGTTGGTGGCAGGGAGAGGCCTGAGCCTCACTTAGTGCTGTGAGTACGTGAGGTCAGGTGTCTGTGTGGGCCATTGTAGGGACCTCTTACTCCAAGAAACGTGGGAGCTGTTGGAGAGTTTGCACAGAGGAGTGACAGGGTCTCACTTATGTCTCAGAGCTCTAGCTGCTGGTGTGAATGCGCTGTAGGGAAGAGGGATATAAATATAAACACCAGATCCCTAGGAGGCTGCTGCAATAATACGCATGAGAGATGTGGCTGGGCCTGCAGAGATAGCAGGGAAAGAGGTGAGAAATGGTTGGATTTCGAGTGGGCTTTGAGGGTGAAACCAATAGGATTTGCTGATTTGGGGTTGGAGAGAAAAGTCAGGGATGGCTCTGAAGCTTTTGGCTGTAACTAGGCAGGTGAGGTAGCCTGGAAATCAGATAGCAGGAGAAGATAAATAGTTCAGCCTGGATCTTGTGCTGTTTCAGTGGAAGTGGGGGCGATGCTGGAAGTTGGACAATACAGGCCTAGGGTCTGGGGTGAGGACTGAACTTGAGTGAAGAAGCCCTTCCGGGAAGGATGCTGGGTTGTCTCAGGTTAGCTAGGAGGCCTCAGTGGAGTGGGCACAGGGCTTTGTTCCTAGATTTCAGAACGTGTTTCTGCCCGTCATGTCTTATGGCTGCCATCTGTTCCACGAAGCTGTGACCATGTGGTGGTGACAGAAATACAGGACGTCTCACTGCACCATCCAAGGACTGTCCATGACAACATCGTTGGCCTGGAACATGAATTAGACTGTGTGCATGATCAGATAAAGATCTTCTTCTTTGATGCTGCACATCTGTAAGCCTGAAGTGCATGAAGAGAGCTTTCTCCATCACCTCGTGTCTTTTGGGGGTGGGGGTGGTGGGACCGGAAGAAAACAATTAGGAAAAATATCATTTTGTTCTGAGGGAATCCAATAAAAGGAAAAGCACTTCAATTTGTCTCATTTCTTCCCTGTTTTTAATGAAAATTAGTTGCTTCCACTTAGTTGATCCTTGTGTACTATTTACAAACTGAAAATATCCCAAAAGATGGAAGTCTAAATCTAGCATTTTTAATTCACTTTCTGAATTTAGTTTTCAGTATATCTGTATCAGTTTCCCAGGGTTGATGTAACAAAATACCACACTCTGGGTTTCCTTAAGACAACGAAAATGCATTGTCCCACGGTGGTGATGGCCCAAAGCTGGAACCCAGGCATCTGCAGGGCCACGTTCCCTCCGAAGACTCCAGGGAAGAATCGGTCCTTGCTGCTCCCAGCTGCTGGTGTTGCTGGCAATCCGCGACGCCTTGACTTGCAGCCGCGTCACTCCAGCCTCTGCCTCTATGTCACCTGGCCTTCTCCCTGGGTTTATACGTGTCCAAATTTCCCTCTTATAAAGACACCATTCATTGGAGTAGGACCCACCCTAACCCAGTATGACCTCATCTGAATTTGATAGCATCTGTGAAGACCCTATTTCCAAATAAGTCACATTCCCAAATACCAGAAGTTAGGACTTGAACATTTTTGGGGTACACAGTTCTATCCACTGTAATTCTGAAGGAACACAGAAGAATGGACTGTAAAATGCTGTACTAAGGAAACACTGTGTTATCAAAATAACACAGTTAAAATAAATAGCTGCTAGTAATGTATTTTGCATTTTTTATTCTGTAACAATTTAGATGATTTTACATAAATTTCGGCTTTTTTAAACTCTTTGACATTTCAAGTGAGATTTTATTCTATATAATTATACTCAGAGCGGGACAGTGTTTTGGTCCATGTGTCACTATAGGAAATGTAGCAGGATCAGTGTGGGGAGGAATGACTGAGGTCTGTAGGTGTCCTTGATCCGGGACACCCATGGGTTGCAGAGCAAATGAATGATGGACTCCATCTGCTTTGTACCTCTCTGAAATGAGGAGTATCCGAAGGAACCGTGAGGAAGGAATCTGGAACAGAATATACACACATTCCCAAGATCATGGGGATTAAGGACACAGGCTCAAGACCAGTGCAGTTCACACCCAGCTCTGCTGGGAGAGCGTGCCTTGGCCCTTCATCAGGCCTTAATTTTCCTGTCTGTAGAATGGGGACATTGACTGTATTTATCCATAGGGCTCATGGAGGATTTAATGAGTTAGTTCCCATGGAGAGGGTGTAACACAGGGGTGAGAGGTGGATCCTGGAGTTACATGGCCCAAAGGCCCATCCTATCCTCACCACTTACTGCCTTTGTAACCTCAGACAAGAGGCCTGACCTCTCTGGGCCTCAGTTGCCTCCTCTGTAAAAAGGAAGGTAATCATAATACCCACTCATTGTTGTGCAGATTAAAGGAGTTCAGTGAGCTAATACTTCCGAAATTCTTGGAGCAGCGCCTGGCGCGGAGTAAGTGCTGTTGAAGTGGTTTCCATATTAAAGTGTTGAACGAGTGACTGGACCGTAGGGTAAACCAATGCTCATCGCTCTCATCATCGCTGCTGCATCCTCATCATCCTGCCCCTGAAAGTACGACCTATCGGCTGCCTCCTCCACCTTTGTCTAGGTACCGAAAAATGCATGTACAGGGGCATTTTACCTCGAGAAGCTT
This sequence comes from Avahi laniger, assembly GCA_963575035.1. Lineage (NCBI taxonomy): Eukaryota > Metazoa > Chordata > Mammalia > Primates > Indriidae > Avahi > Avahi laniger. Next base: position 23,968 of record CAUYSK010050825.1, on the reverse strand, counting down.
GAACTTTCAAAAACATAGGCCTTGAGGAGTGGTGGAGTGGTTTACCTTACCCAGGGACTTACTGTGGGATTCCTTAAATAAACTAGGACTTCAAGGTAGAACCAGTTTCACTCACGATGACTTAATCACCACACATCTTTCGGTGCCGCCACAATGGGGATCAAGTTCACATGAATTTTGGGGACATTCAGGACAAAGCAGTTACCTAAATGATAATGATTACTTTTTTTTTTTAGAAGTATAGAATGCAAGAATTGGTAGGTATCTACGAAATTCCCGAATCTCTCCCCCTACTGGTTCTGCATTCAAGAATGTTGATTCAGACAGAAAGTGGTTCCCCTTTTCAGAAGGTAATCAATCTCCTTGGTTACTTGTTAAAGGTCCAGTTTGGTGATTGTTTTTAATACTTTTCTAACACATTTCCCTTTGGAATAAGGCGGTGTATCTCAGTCCCTGCAGGCATCAGTATATGGCGACAATTTTTATACCATTTTGTTGACTTTGCCTTCTCTTTATGGCGGGGGATTTTGGTTTCCATTTGTGGCACTAGTGTTCAAACTTGGTGGCATCTTAGAAGCCCTGAGGAGCTTTTAAAGACATGAATGCCTTGGGTCCCCTTTCCTCCCCCCAGCCCCAAGATTTAGCTGTGCGAATTTTTTTTATTTCAGCGTATTATGGGGGTACAGATGTTTAGGTTACTAGCTGTGTGAATTTTTAACTGCTGGGTATACTAATGTACAGCCATGGTTGAGTACCATCAACTTACAATCATGATTTACTATTTTCTTAATCCATGCTGTTTGCCTTTTTTAAGGTCAGAGAAAAAAATAGTCCAGAGATTACAGGAATGCCTGAGATTTGGTAAACACTGATGAAGCTGGTGAATAGTCATTTCATCTGGCCAATGTCACCACGATGGCTGGTGGCAAAAGTTTCTGAGCTCATCCCAACATCCTCCTGTTACTTTTTTGCTATGCTAAGAAGCTTCACACTTGAAACAACCATGCTGGTACTAACAGGAAGCTGAGACTCACCTTGAACCTGGATCATTCTGTTTTGTGGGCACCACCTCCATGGCAGGACTTAAAAACTCCATTGTGACTGCTGCTTCGGCGGCAGGAAACCTAACTCTGTATTTTGTTGTCTCAGTCCTTGGAGTATAGTGAGGTTGGAAAGTTATGTTCACAAGACATCAGTAGTTCCAACAATCGCAAATATATTTTTAGAAATTTAAAAAACAAATCTGTTGCATGTCTCAGTAGTGACGCCTACATTCCCTCTCCACTGCCTTCCACCCCCACCTGTCTGTGCATCGCAGCCCTAAAGATGCTCTTGTTTGCAGCCAAGTCCCAAATGTCCTACCATAGCCTTGGAATGGTTATATCACAGGCCAGAGAGAACTTGAGATTGAAATGTCAAGGTCCAGCCAATGAGAGGGAAACGTCAATAATGTTCCCTTGCAATGAACAAGAGCAGCCAGTGTGGAAAACCGCTGCTTTTCCAGAAGCTCTGCAAGGAAGGCAGGTGGCTGCACGTTGTCTTAAATTGCATTTCTGGTGGCTCAGCTGTGGCCAGGCAGACCACCCTCCTTTTTATACGGAAAGGCGATTCTGCTGCTTGAGCTCAGTAAGTCTCCAATTATTTGGAATAGGTTATTCCTAGTGGTCTTGTGGTCTCGGTCTTTGTGCAGCGGCGAACGTGTTTAATAAAAACCACACAATTCATTTTGACAGCCTTGGCCCATCTCTCCCAAAGTGAGGAGCTGCTCGTGACTGACTTTCTTCTATTCTCAGTCTGTGTGTTTTGATTGTGAAATCAGGCATTCCTTTGAATTCATGTGTGTCTGGGCTTAAAAACAAACCAGCCACGTTTTCAATAGTGCAGACCTTTCCCTCTTCGGGGCTGTTGGTGGACTGGTTTATGCTTCAAAGTGGAGAAAATGATAACCTGTAAACAGAATGTTCCTTCCTGGATGTTCCTTCCAGAATGTTCCTTCAAGCCTACCACCTGGACTTGAAGACAAAGGTGCAGCCCCCAAAGAGCTGCTCTGTAGCAAGGTTTCCTGGCATGTATAGGATGAGACTTTTGCGAGTTTTAAAACAATCCCGTGGCCATTTACGTATTACCTGGGTTTGTGTGTTATGTGAATGTGTTCCTTCCAAGTAATTATCCAGCACAACACCCTGTCCTTGTGTGGCCCTTGCTCAGAAAGAGGCAGGGTGGCCAAGCGCATACAGCAAGCTGGTGGGTGAGGAGTGCCTGGTTTGAGTATTTGCTCTGCAACTCATAATTCTGTGTCTGGGCCAAGTGCCCTGACCACACGCTGTGCCTCAGTTCCCTTCATTGAAATGGGAGACGATGGGAGAGGGTACCTGGTTGATTCAAGAGTAGAAAAATATGTTTTCAAAGGGCTTAGCATAGACACTCACAGAGTGGTAGCTGTTAGCTGGGGGTGGACAGAAACAGTGACCAGTGAAATCTGAGCCCGTCTCATCCTTTAGCTCCTACTTTTTCTTTTTTTTTAAAGATTTTATTTTTTAGAGCAGTTTTAGGTCTACAGCAAAATCGAGGGGAAGGTAACAGATTTCCCATATCCTCCTGACTCCACACATGCATGGACAGCCTCCCCCACTGCCAGCATCCCCCCAGAGTTGTATTATACATTCGTCATAATCAGTGAACCTACATGGCTATGTCATTGTCACCCGGAGTCCATAGTTTACATTAAGGTTCTTGGAGTTGTCCATTCTGTAGGTTTGGACAAGCGTCATGGCATGTGTCCACTACGACGGTGTCATCCAGAGGTAAGGATCCTGTGTTCCGTCCCTTCCTCCCTCCCTCCCAGCCCTGACATCCACTGATAGTTTTCCTGATTCCATAGTTTTGCATTTTCCAGAATGTCATAGTTGGAACTGTATAATATATAGCCTTTACATACCACCTTTTAAATCTCAGTGTTGTTTTTTCACTCATTTTTTTCATCAGACTTGGCCCTGAATGATGTGTGGCTCTTACCAAAAATCCAAACAAATCTGAGAGTTGCTACTCCTGAGACTGTTAGAAAACCTTGTTGCAGACTACGAAAATACCAATAGACAAGTTTCCCATAGTTTCTGAGAAATGGTGGGATTGTTGACATGAGATGCAACTTCTAGAAGTTTCTACTTGGAAAGGACAGGCTGCTGGTTTGGACAGATCTGCCTAAAGGGCAGTGCACGTTACTTCATCTGTGCAGGACTTAAGAGGGGGCAGCCTTATGCCAGTCCTGCAAACGAAGACTCTCTTGAATGCTTCTGCAATGCGCAGGGCCACCCTTGGAGGTCACCAGGGAAGAGGAAAGAACTTGGGGGAGAAGATGCAGGGAAGGTGGGAAGATGCCGAGGAAAGCAGACTTTGAATGACCCAGTGTCAGGACAGGGAGAGCTGGGGGGCTTAGAGGACACATTCAGGCAGACTTCTTTGCATAAAGAAGGGTGACAGTGCTGGAGTCTCATTTAGATGGGATGTGAGGGTAAGTCCATGGACTGGGTAACCAGGGGTGACATCTGTAAGTTGCCTACTGTTTATCACTGTGCAGCAGGTTTCCCGCATGGAGTTAAGCTGATAATGCAAAGTTTGATTCCTGATATTAAGGCAAAAAATAAAGGGACCGTGGCTGTGGCCCCTTTCTTTCATCTGGGGCTTTGGCTGTGTGAGCGACAGCAGGGTAGACAGGCCCACGAGTCAGGGACATCTGAGTTCCTTTGCTACGGTGTGGTCTGGGCAGGTCAGTCGCCTCTCGGAGCCTCCTTTTGCTCACCTGCGAAGTGGGGGTAGTGCCGTGTTTCTCGGAGGGTGGTTTTGGGATTTGGTGACAGCCTGTGTAATGTGAGGCATGAGTAGATGCATAGTAAATTGCGGAAATCATTATTTAGGTTTATTTATTCATATGTCTGCTCTCTCTGTACAAGGAGGGAAGGCTCAGTGATCTCAACTGTCTATGAGCAAACACTGAGTGGATTTCCAGACAAGACCTATGACTCCAGCGGCCCCAAAGCAGGTTGTCAGGCAGTGGAGATACCTGGAAAGAAGAGTGTGATGAGTTCAGGCCCAAGTCCAAGAGGAACGAGGGGCCAGCTCATCTTGCCTTCTGGATGTCCATCTGCACACCATCAGGGCAGGCACGGGTGCCTACAACAGGCACCCTCTGTCATAGCTCCTTGGTCTTTGTGCATGGAGTTGGTTTTTTTTAGCTGTTTCTTTCATAGCTGGGTCCACCAGTGAGTGATGTACCTTCTCCTGGCAGCCTCTGTCTTGCTCTAGATCCCTGGGAAGCCCTTCTAAGAGAGGTGTGGCCTTTCAGATCCTTCAATGCACGTTACACCTCTGCTAGGACTTTAGATGCCAAGTTGGACTCCCTTGGGCTCTGTCACTTCCTCCTCCCATGGTCCTACCTGCATTACCCTCTGTGGTGTCCCCTACAGCAGACTGAAGTCCAGTTGTCTGGGCAGCCCTCACCAGTGCAGGGATGTTATTCTGGAAACTCTTTCCCTTTGGCAATTGACCTGGGATCCTGCCATATACCGTATTAGGATTCGTATAGTCCTGCGTAGGTTGGAAATAACTCACCTAAAGTAATAAGGGGCTAAACTTTTTCTTTTGAAAGCTGCAGGGTGGTGGTTACGTGCCATGGGGAAAATTCTGGCTCTGCAAGTTGCCCCCTTTTCACCTGCTCCAAAGACCTTTTCTTCCAACCAGGTAAATGCTCCCAGAAAGTCCTAGAAGTGGCGTTCTCGTATTTAGCCAGGGTGATCCCTCCAGCACACCAGAAGGGAGGAAGGGATGAAGAAGCACTGAGATCAGAGGTGAAGAGAAAACTTCTAGGCCACCTAGGAGGGTGCCCCAGGAGGCGCCGTCATAATGTGGGGGAAAAAGTATGTGTCTCTTTGTCTGCACGTGAGTCTCTCCCTCCCCTCCCGCCTTGGCTCACAGTGACGAAGACCAAAGCTTTAGAAACGTGGAATAACACTTGGGAGTATGTTCCCCCTCTGGTCCAGCTGTCTTCCATAAATTCCCCACCTGCTGGGCTGTCTCGTGTTGAAAGAATTGAGGTCTCCTTTCCTCAGTGATGCAGAACACCAGGAGTTCATGAAAACTGTTCCATCAAAAGTGGAGTTAGATATAAATCCAGCTGGAATAGTTTAAGACCTCTTTCCCTCAACAGAGTAAGAGGAGTTTTAAGAAAATCTATGGGTTTAAAAACATCTGAAATTCACTTGGGGGACCATAAGCCAATGAGAAGAAAATTCCAAATGAGGAGAATGAGATGTGGCTGTTCTGACCAGATTAAAAAAAAAAAATCCACTAAAATCACTCTGTAAAATTATGTCTGTGGGCCAAAAAAAGCAAAAAGCACAGTTAAGTGGAACAGAATAAATCATAGAACTTTACATCCGAGACTTTAATATATAATAAAGCAGATATCACACACTAATGAAAAAGGAACAATTATTTAATATGCAGATTTGGAACAACTGGCTTTCTGTCAGCTGCAGTGGTCCACACCCGTAGTCCCAGCTACTTGGGAGGCTGAGGCAGGAGGACCGCTTGAACCCAGGGGTTTGAGACCATGGTGCACCATGATCCCACCTGTGAATATCCACTGCACTCCAGCCTGGGCAACTTAGTGAGACCCTATCTCTTACACAAAAAATAAAAACTGGCTTTCAATGTGGGTAGAAAAATATTTCATACCCTTCCTCACATGATAGTCCAAGTAACTAGAGATTAAAACAAAAATCTTTATTTTTGGATTCAGCTAAATATGTAATACACGATGGTGGCCTCATTTCCAGTATTTAAATCATTTATGCCTTTGAGGTATACAGATACCTTGAGGCTAATACATAATGTTTTCTAGTTATTTTCTATTTTCTAATTTTATATTAGAAAAGTCTTAATTTCTAAGTGCTAAAAACCAGTATAAAAGACTTAGTATTTTATTACTATGACCATTTAGCAATCCTGACATAACATTGAAATTCAATGACTGTATTTTATGCAGTCCCTGGGGTAGCAGATATTCATTCTCTCCATCACTGTAAGGTAAAATATATAAAATTTCTCAGTTTCGAATCAAATAATTATAGCTTTAAAAAAAATCTGTAGTCCACAGGCACGTACATAATAAATTATGAGCACTCTTTCATCCTAGATACCTTTTAATGGTCCTAGAGGTTTAGCTGCAAAGAAGGACTTTTCTAAGGCTATTTTAGATGTATGTGTCTGAAGGTCGTACAGTTAGACTTCTGAGAGTAACAGTGGCTATTCCAAATTTTACATCCTTCCTCTGGTAGTCTAGTGGCTAGGATTCAGCGCGTTCCAAATTTTACATCTTTAAATTGCATGCACGCTGCCATAAAATTCACATAGAAAATTAATCCATAGTTACGGAGGACACCAAACTTTCATACATAATGAAGTATGGTTAGAACAAATAGAATCCACCTACTTGGATCTTCGAGGTGAGTGGCATGTTCCATCAATTAGTTTGTGGAACGTCTGATTAATGAGGCATGACGTGGGGGTTACGTGCTGGCTGGATGAGTTTGGGCACTGGGCCTTGTCCCTTTCAGCCTGCAGTGGTGGCGGATCCAGTACTAGCATTTCAGAGGTGGAGGCACGTGATGAAAATATCTCAGGTCTCTCTTTACTAATCCCCAGGTCAGAAGAATTGTCTTGAAGCATGTTTCTACTAATTCCAGTGCCTTACAAGCCTAACACTAAAAGGCTGGGTGGTAAAATTCCGCAGGAAAGGGTGTCGCTCCTGAGTCAAAGGCCAGCCAGGGCCACACTGGCACTGCTTTTAACACATCAGGGAAAATCTCTGAAAAAGTAGCCCGAAGCAGTGTCTGCCTCTGGCTTTCATCCCACCTCCTGCCCTGTGACCTGCTCTTAACTGGACAAAGACAGACAGTCACCTCCCGGATGGAAAATTGCATTTTTCTTCATTTTAAGCAAGTCACCTTTCTCACATTTCCCATTTTTCGTTCTCTGAAGCTGACCTTTGGGCAAGTTTTAAGATGACGGCTTTGCCATAGGCTGTCCCTATAGTCATCTTCAAAGATAGTTTGCTGCACAAAGAACCTCAGACTAAGATTTGTAAGCATTTCAAACTTCCTTTTGACATCAAAGGAGTTGCCGAATGCCTAAAGCTTGCAGGTAATGATGGGAAATGCAAAAGAAACATGATTCCTGCCCTAAGATTCTGGAATAATTCTTTCCACCTCCAGATCACGCAAAGCCACCATCCAGTGGTGATCTTGGTCATTATTGCCATCATTGTCGTATAGTAAACTGGTATGATGCAGTGGTTCCCTGCTTTGGCTGCTAATTTGAATCACCTGGGCAGCTTTCATGGCAGCTAATGCTTGAGTTCCAGTCCCAAAGGTCCTGGTGTAACTGGTCTGGGGTGAAACTTGAATCACTAGATTTGTACGGCCAAGGGGAAATCAGTAGCTTCACGGCAACCCTGTGACAGGCGGTATCCTTTCCATTTCGCAGCTGTGGAAGCTGCAGCCTAGAGAGATGAACCACCTTGCCCAACATTACACAGTCGGTCAGGGGCAGGGTTAGGATGAGAAACAAAGGCCTCCATCCAAGTGGGCTTTGAAATTAAGTCTGGCAGTGCATTTATCACATTGCGGCCATTGTGTGAAATTCTTTGGTTATTACATTATGAATCCATTTCTGGGAAACTCAGTGCAACTCGTTTAATCCTGGAACCTCTCCAACCTTAACAGACTCTTCCGTCCCCCGAACTCTAGTGCTGGGAGGGAGAGGGGTGACGGTGACTCGGCCCGTGGAAGAGCCGGGACTGAGGAATGGGTTTGGCGCCAAGCCTCAGGGAGTTTCTGAAGAGACCTGTTCCATCCGGGATGGCACTGCTTCCCTCGAGCCGGGGAAACCTTCCTCCCTGGGGGAGGCATATGTCCTCTGGGAGGGAAGGGGCAGCTTTTTAGTTGACCATGTCCTCAGTATCTACACTTGAACCTGACTGAACTTTCTAAATATTTTAGAGAATGACGCTTAACCCGAAATTGCTTTGGAGTTTGCATTAACTATATTGGGAGTCTCCCACAGATCATGGACCCATCGCTTTTCAGGACTTGCTTTGACTCCCCTGTTTTCTGTCTCCATTTTGGCAATTTTTTTCATTTAGGATAAGCATTTTCCAAATCTGTCCTCTCTTGACCTCTGTCCCTCCCTGTGCCCGGTACCACAGATGATTCCCCTGTACAGACCACGCCACAGTCCACGTGGACATGAGAAGGCTTCCTGCCCTCTGCAGCTCGGGAGGGTTCTGGAGAGCTCGTCGCCTGCTGGCTCTCCAGCAGGTCCTCGGGGTGGGAGGGACGCCCTGAGCATGTGCGAGATGGGCTGCCTGTTCCGTGGGATCTGTGACTTGTTCTGGGACCACAACAGAGCTCTGTGGTTGCTCAGACTCCTGTGACCCCTTCAGACTTTCCTCTTGATCCCAATATGGCCGTGGTGGTAAGATTTTTTTAAAGTAACCTATGTCAGATAATAGTCCTGCTGGTGAGTGTCCTCTTTCCTAAAAGAGTCTGCTTGCTTTCAACTTTCTTGTTTCCTTCTCCTCTACAAATATCAAGTGCCTACTATGTGCACTGTTTGAGCTGTGTCTGTGAACCTCCTATTTTAAATCTAGTCATTTCCCTCAAGTACTGGTCTTTGCCCTCCCCCACCCCGCCCCACCTCAAGCCCCTGGTCTGAGAGCTTCCTTGAGGTCTGTCTTTGATTTCCTGTAGGGTTTAAAGTCCATATCTTTTTTTTTTTTTTGAGACAGAGTCTCACTCTGTTGCCCTGGCTAGAGTGAGTGCCGTGGCGTCATCCTAGCTCACAGCGACCTCAGACTCCTGGGCTCAAGTGATTCTACTGCCTCAGTCTCCCAAGTAGCTGGAACTGCAGGCATGCACCACCATGCCCGGCTAATTTTTTCTATATATTTTTAGTTGTTCGATTAATTTCTTTCTATTTTTAGTGGAGACGGGGTCTTGCTCTTGCTCAGGCTGGTCTCGAACTCCTGAGCTCAAACAATCCGCCCGCCTCGGCCTCCCAGAGAGCTAGGATTACAGGCGTGAGCCACCGCACCCCGCCTAAGGTCCATATCTTGCAATGAAGCACTCAATGATACGCCCTCTCGTTACAGTCTCTAATTCTTTTAGTGTGTATAAGTCTTGTCTTCCAACCAGACCAGGAATTCTTTATTTATGTCTTGGGTCCAGCTAGCCATCTCATAGATGTGGTTTAAAAAAAAAAACAAACACTTTGGGATTGACTGTTTTGAGTTCTTTTCCGTAACCACCCTAGGTGAGAGAAAGTCGCATGAGGTGCACTTTAAGAACCATCCACCTGGCGCAGCTCCCAGGGCACAGCCCTGCCCTTAGGCTTCTAAGTACCTTGGGCCACCTCTTGGCTCCGTCACTTACCAGCTGGGAGATCTTGGCTAACTGATTTCAGCTGTCCAAGCCTCAGTTTCTGCGGGCCCCTAACCCAGTGCCTGGCAAATGATAAAGCTGCATAAATATTCATCGTTACTGGTAAAGCAAGCTGTCCACAAAGCCTCTGCTTTCTAGGGAAGAAAATGGCACAGTCTCCGGCTAGGGATGTTCCTGTCCCCCGCAGGCCAGAGGGGAGGAGGCGGGGGCGGCAGTGGGGCACGTGGGCCCTCTGTTACAGCCCTGGAATTGTCCTTGTCCTTTTGCTGCCCTGGAGGAGGTGGGAGGTTGGGGCCCTCCAGAACACGCTGTTCTAAGCTGCCACCACGACACGGGCTAGAAGCCAGGGGTAGGAATTGTGAAGAGCCAGTGCTTCTGCCAAAGAACCAAGATCTTCTTTGACACTTGGGATTTGCCCCAGTCACGCTCAGCCTGTTCAAAGGTGTGCAAAGACCTGCTGACTAAAATACCATCTTTGAAGCCCACGCTGTGAGGTTTCCTGCTTAGCCCCGTGAATTCCAGGAACTCTTAGCAGAGGCGCCCACTGGCCCAGGGGTGCGAGTCACCATGCGGAGCCCCGCAGCCTGTCATTTCTAACCAGGACTGCAAGAGTGCAGATTGATAGCTTCAAAGCAGCAAACGGTAGACTTTGCCCTGCTCTGAGACTTTCTGGACATCTGTTTTCTCAGTGATTACATACCTCAGTCAATAAACCCAAACTTTATACTCCAGCCTCAGGCTGTTTGAAGCCTTTAGCTTGATGTCATGAATGCCTTTTTTCTGCACTCAGTGAACGGAAATGCTTTTTGGCAATTCTCTGCTTTGCCAAAGTGTGGACGTCTAAAGAGAGTTTTGAATCGTGGTCATTTTACTTTCTGAAAACCTGTGGTTGCCGTGCCGTGCCTTTGAGTGGTGCTCAGAAAGGAAGGCTGCCCTGTGCGTGTGTCCCGGGAGGCCTGTCCTTTCTTACTCTTTCTAGTCCTGACGGGCACTCTTGCCAGCCCTCAGACAGAAGCAAGTGAAAACGCCAGACGTTGCAGCTGACTGTTGCCTGATAAATTACAAAGGGCAGAATTGCAGCCGTTGTTCTCACGTTAAAAGAGCCTGAGCTGAGATCTTGTCTCAACACCATTCAGGTGTGTGGAGCTTCCAGTCCTTTGAAAGTAAGCATACTATTCCAAATGGTTTCATTTCCTCACTTTCTTTGTGCTGAAGCGTGGGGTCCTATATAGGGAAAGCAATTCCGTAAGTGAGCCCACTTGGCTTTGGGGCATCTCAGAAGTTGACTGTTGTGCAGAAAGAGGGGTTTTGGGTTGTGCCCACGTTGAACACTTGCCACTCTCCCGTGGACAGCCCGTGAATCCCCAGGGCTTTGGTAGAGAAAGCAGGAGCTGTGTCCTGAAATCGGCGTTGCTAGCTGGCTCTGTAGAGAACATGCTGTTTCATCTTTGGCTTCTGTCTGAGGCTCAGCTCCTCATGCGTCCACTTGGGGGATGGTGAATGCCAGCTTTGGAGCCCTCTCTGGAAGCGGCTGCAGGCACTGATGCTTCCTGCCCTGTTAGGAGATAGGTCAGACGAGTGCAGTTTTGTAAAGCATGCAAGACAAAAGCCCTTCTGAAAATGAACACTTGGTGTGGTTAAATAAAACACATTATATTCTGGTGGATTCCACAGTCTTACATTGTTCGGAAGCTTTATTCTATCAAATATGGCTTGAGGATACGATTTCCTCTGGCTGGAGTTCAGCAACCTTTTCCATTCTAATGGCGTATTGGTCTGTCACATTACTACACGGTGGCTGTTCAGGAGAGAGGGGGGATAGAGCTAAGAATAGAGCTAAGTCGATAGAGCTAAGAATGGGGTTCAATGGTCTTGATATAAAAATTTCTTCTTGGAAATTACTTTGGAAACAATGTATTAAGCAATATATACAAAAAGGTATAAGGAAACTTACAATAAATACCCCTGTAGCCAACACTCGGCTAAAGATAGGAGACATTTCGATAAAGTTAACATACCCCCTTGGTCACCCCTTCCTGGTTTCAGCCCTCTCCAGTCCAGCCAGATTTAATGATGATCCTGAACTTGATATTTATCATTTCCGTATTTTTTCTTTTTTACTTATATGTGTACACCTGAGTAACACAGTATTTTTCATGGTTTTAACCTTCATATAAATGAAATATTTTGGGTATTTTTGTATGACTTTTTTAGTTCCATGTTACGTTTGTGTGCTACATCCATGTAGACATATGTAATTTTAACTCACTCTCACTTTTCCGTAACATCCCATTACGTGAATACGCTGAAGTCAGAGGAGCATTTATTTATTGACACAGAAGCAAATGGAAATCTCTCTGCCCAATTACATTGAAATACTATCTGCCAGTACTTACCCAGTCATCTTGAAATAACTGGGGTCATTGCCCGTGTGGGTAGGTTTTCTGGTATATTTTAAGATTTGGAAAATTTATGCTTTGTTAAGGTTTTTTTTATTAGGAGAGGAGTAAGACCCTCTATAGAAAATGCCTTCGCATATTGACTTACATAATCAAATATGACTCATGAAGGATGGATCGGAGGAGGGTAGAACTGTTGAGATAAAGACACTTTTAGAGTGAACTAGGCCTAATGTATGAAGTCCTTGACTACACAGTAGCAGTAGGGATTGGAAGAAATACAAAGACTTAAGAAATACAGAACCTGTAGTATTTGCTGAGCCAGATGTGGAAACTGAAGATAAAGGAATTTCCAAGAATGACCCCTGCCTGGCGTTGAGTACCGAGAGGGTGGTGGAACTTTCCTCTAGTATGTGGAACCTAGGAAGGAGTTGTTTTACTGGTGATGAGGGTGGAAGTTAAGATGGCTGATGTAGATTTGGACTTGTTAAGTTTAAGGCATCTGTAAAAGATGGCAGAGGAGCTGTCCAGTACGCAACTGCGTTTGTGAGTCTAAGGCACAGAGATTTGTGAGCTGGAGACAGATTTTTGAGGGTCACTGGATAGGAACGGTAGTTGAAGCCAAGGAAGTAGATGATGCTTCAAGATCTATTCGTGTGTACCATGAGAGGGGGAGGATGGCTGAAGACAGAACCCATCAGAACACTAAGAGGAGTTCAGAAATGAGTGTGAGGGGTATTAGACACAAAAAGGAGGGAGAAAATTGCTGTCCTGAAGATAGAGGGATTGGTCAACAGAACCAAATATGACACGTCAAGTAAGGCAAGAACTCAAAGAAGTCCATTGGATTTAGCATCAGAGAGGACATTGGTGACCTTCGGGAGAGCCATGTCAGTGAAAGGTTAGGGGTAGAAGCTAGATCACAGATGAGAGAACACTGGATAACCAGGGAAAAGAGATGACAGTTGAGTTGTAGATGGCTCCTTCTTCAGGTTTGATCAAGCCTGGGAGAAACAGATGGTAGCAAGGGAGTTACGTAGGGCACAGCAGGAGGTGAGCGGCAGCTAGTGAAGCTTCATCTGTATCTATAGCCGCTCCCCATCACTTGCAAAAGTAGTCTTCCATAAAACCGGTCCCTGGTGCCAAAAAGGTTGAGGACCACTGATCTAGAGGACTATATAGTGATGTCTCACAGTTTTGTCTTTAGAATCAATCTCCAGTTGATAAGTGAGTTGTGCCCCATAGCCCATTGTATGTCTATCATTTGAAGTTTAGACTGATTCTGCAACTGGAACAATACTGTGAATTGTGGTTAGGTCTCCAGTCCAGCTCATCTGAGTCTGTAAGAATCCATCCTTTGGGGCTAGTCCACAGATTATCAGACTTTGGACTCTGAGAAGGCTTTTAGGTCATGCAGGACCTCGTGGGCCATCTTCTACAGTGCTGATTGATGCATGCTTATCTAAATATCAGCCAAAAGCATGCAGAATTAGAAAACTAAGGCTACAATTGCAAAGGTACTGTACATTCCCAAGTGTACTGAACAACACTTCTGGGTTAACTTTTGTTTTCAAGAGCAAGTACCACGCTTTCCCTTTATCAGTCTGACTAAAGCGATGAGTGTGCTTATGTGTTTCCATTTAGAATGTGGGCATTTATCAGAAAAGGTTTCTTTGAACAGCTGGTAGAACATAAAGTGAAATAAATAGCATTCATGTTGCAAATGTAAGCTGAACCCGTTTTGATTAACAAAGCAGTCATGCTCGAAGTCAGATTTCTGGGATAAAAAGACTTACTAGTTTTTTTCATTCTGAAATAGCAGGAGTAACAAAAGATCCAAGATTAAAATACAGCCTCCAGAGATGATTTTTATTGTGTTTCTTGACACCCCTCCAAGGTCTGTTTATGTCACCCTGTGGTCAATGGAGATTTCGATTTGTAAATGCTCCACATGCTCCAAGACATGGTCCAGCCAGGGCAGGGATTCACATGCGGATTCTGTCTTTGAAGAGTAAAGTTATGTTTACTATTTTATGTGAAGACAGTTTGTAACTCGATGTCATAACAGACTTGTTAAGTATGTAGATAATGGAAACAAAGACTGAGTTATAAACAAACAGGGCAGAAAGGTACATAGGAAGTCAGCACGTCACACGTGCACTTTGTGGTTTGCAATGTGGATGTTTTCTCTGTCACAGATGTCATTTTGCTTTGCCTGAAAGGGTCACTGGGTCCCTCTGTCACATCTGAGAAATTCCATCCTAAGGAAGTAAAAAATCAACTTATGGGAGTTCTAATGCCTCTAAGCTCTGTCGTGGAGTGTGCAAAAGGTACACAAGCATGATCTCTGCCCTCATCTGAAGCATGTCTCTGAAACAATTAATGGATAGTTAAGAATTAAGCTTATGTTACTAAGAAAACTATATTCATATGACAATCATTAACCTTTGGATAAGGAGGAGTTTAATCCCGAAGCACGGTGGGAGTTGAGATCATCATGGTCGCTTGAGAGCGGTAAGTGCTTCGGGCCGAAGTTCCAGCATCCTGATGCTAACTGGTGGCAGATTTCCAACTGGGGCCGGCTGGGGCCATTGTCCAGTGCAGCAGCTCACTTCTGCCTTCACTCTTCCCCCAAACACTGACAGAAGGGGAATAGGTCAAACCAAGCCAGCTGTCCCCTTGGCTCTGGAGCCTTCTTCCACCATTCTCTGGTAACAACCCAAGCACATCTTCAGATTTGGTTTGAGGATTTGCTGGGAATGAGGTGTCTTACCCAGCTAGGAATGTTTGATCACAAGAAGTGAGAGGCAGAGGCAGGGCCCCCGCAAGCTCTAGCTGGGCATCTGTCCAGGCTGTTTAGAGATCAGAGAGGCTCTGTGTCGTCTTTAGGTCCCCTGGTTTCCCAGCAAAGTCTTAGCATATGAGGCAATCGGGAAATAGCTACTAATTATCCAAAACAACTGAATGGGGATGCTGGCCAATGGAAGGGTTATCCACCTGGACTGTTTTGTGTTCAAGGCTCAGTTTGAGTGATGCCTCTGCCAAGAAGCCCTGTTCCTGGCAGAGTGAGATGCTCCCCTTAGTCTGGGGTAGACCCCGGTTGCTACCCTATTCCGACTGTCGACACACTTGTTCCCTTTAAGGATAAAACTTGTCTTCATCTTGGTAATCTAGTGCCTGGCACAGTGACTGGCTTTTGGCAAATGGAGGAGTGATTGGGCTTTATTCTTAAAGAGTTTAGCTTTTATCTGTAACATGTTCCAGAAAATGTTTTCTCAAAAAGACCAAAGTTCACATAGCTGCCAGGCTCCCCTCCTTTCTCCATTTCCCCTTCTGAGGGGCAGAAGCTCTGCCGGTGCAGGTCCACCAGCTCCTGCAGTGGACGCTTTTCCTGGCCTTTGCAATCAGGTCAGGCCAGAGCACGTTTTCACTGGCTGCTTTCATGAGGGCATTGCCTTCATCCTCGGGCAGGATGAGCACAGTGTAGGCGGTGGAGACCCTGGAAACTGAGCCTGCGTCTGCAGGTTGAGCAGGTCTGGAGCTGCCAGATGCCACACTGGGCACTGGAGAAAATGGGCATCTTGCTCCCAGTCTGGCCTTATCAAGCATCTAAGCAATAGCTAACTAAGAGTGCATGATGTTTTGAAAGGCTGGCATGTATCTTAAAAACAATTTTAATGCTAAGCTGACAAAACTAGGAAACACACAGTTCATAAGAATCAGACATCCTAGTCTAGTGCATCTCAATTATCCTTACAAACAGTAGTTCAGATTGGATATGGAAGTGAAGGCCTATGGAAGCAATCTCAGTGGAAATTTTCTTGACTAAGACTCCCAAATATGCTTGTTTAACCAACATTTTTCTGTTACAAAAGTAGACGAAGAGAAATCAGCTCTCCTTTTAAATACAGGTGACTGAAGCCGGTTATGTATTGTGTTAACTTATATCCAGGGAGTCATAAAATGTGACTGTTCTGTTTGTCCAGTAGTGTGGACAGTTTGATACCCTCGTTTGCTTACTTACTAGGTAAGTGTTTCCATGCGCCCTCCTGCTCCCAGCCCTACGAAGAGAGTAGCATGTTCCTCTTTGGTCAGTGTAGGGGCTCTATCCATAACTCTCCTGGCCTTGTGTGACCCTCTAGCAATGAACGACTTACAGAATAAAAAGGGACCCAACTTAGGTAAGTTTTTCAGTTCCTTCTGCCTACTTTCTCCATTGAATCCTTCCTCATTTGCCTGCCCTAGAAAAGAGAAAGTACTAGAGAGAAATGAGACAGACCCTTTCCAACTTCCCATTTAAAAAAAAAAAAAAAAAAGAGTAGATCGTGTCAGTGGTCACATGTATTGAGTGTTGGGCTGTCCACTTTATTCCTATAGCAGCACTGTGAAGTCATGCCTTCTTGGATGGAGGGACTGAAATCTTTCAGCCTGAGGAAGCCAGGACTGACCTTGAGAATGTCCACCTGGGGCACTAGGTGCTACCTCTGATCCTCTTAATAACAAACAGCTTTTTACCTCTTTTTCTTCTCTGGTGGTTGCTTAGTCCTCCAGTATTGTAACAAGGATAAGAGATGATGTTTCTCTTAAAATAAAATTGATGTGTTTCTTTACGAAAGATAAGGGAGGGTTTTCTGGGGTGGGAGAAAGAACAACAACTTTGTAGGAAGAGAACGCTAATTTCATTCTGTGTTCTTGTTGGATTTAATAACAACATAGAAACATAATTAGTGAATAATTCTGTAATTACTTAAAGATGAGCAAGGACTTGAACACGACCCAGGATGTGAAAGGTTCTGACAGAGAGCTATTCCCCTTGCAGAAGGCCAGAAACTGTATTTAAATCAGATGTTTTACAGAGAGATGAGCCATTTTTATCTCTAAAGGCCAAATTCTGCCGCCCCACAGAGGTAGAGGAATGATTGTTTTAGAAATAATAATAAAAACTTTATTTATGAAAACCTTTCGCCAAGGACCTGAACGGCCTAGCTGATATTAATTCATGAATCCTTGCAACACTTAGAGTGTCTCATTCCTTCAATTACTTAACGAAGAGTTTCCAGCCTCGGGGACCAAATTCTGTGCCCTGATATTTGAGGCTGTGGGAGTCAGATTCTTTTTTTCCAGTGGTCATTCCAGTGTCTTCTGAACAAATGGTTAGCTTTTGGCTATGGTGGGTAGACACTCTGGAGTTTTTCAAGGATAGTTTAACAATTTTGTCCTATTAGTCTTCTGTGTACAATATAGCTAATGAATTGAGTTTTCTGTTCCTGGGGGTGTATGAGTGTGGTTCAAACATTGTCTCCTTTAGTAATGTTTAGGGGTGGTGAGTGACAGGGAGCGGCTGTAAATACAGAAGAGGCTTCACTCACTCATCTGCAGCTCACCTCCTGCTGTGTAGCCCAGTTGCTAACAGGCCACAGACCAGTCCTGGTCTGTAGCCTAGGTGTTGGGGACCACAGACCTTAGCATGCTTCTGAAATACTCCGTTTTTTTCACCTAAAACTCTTGTAAATGATCCAGATATTGAAAGGGAAACATTCCCAAAATGCTCAATTTATATAAATGGTTCCATGTATACCTTTACTGTTAAACAAGGAAAACTAACAATTATTTGGCAACATCGTTTTTAAAAAGTAGACTTCTATCATTGTGATCTGTTCTCAGCTGGCCCAGGGGGGCACAGTGAGAGGACCCCGATGTTTATACTTTCTGTCCAGGCATCTTTCCCCCCATGCCCTTCTTGCTGCAAAAACACTGAAATAGTTTGAGCTTTACTTTTTTTTTTTTTTTGGAGACAGTCTCGCTCTGTCACCTGGGCTAGAGGGCCATGGCATCAGCCTAGCTCACAGCAACCTCAAACTCCTGGGCTCAAGTGATCCTCCTGCCTCAGCCTTCCAAGTAGCTGAGACTACAGGTGCTCACCACCACGCCCAGCTCATTTTTTCTGTTTTTAGTAGAGACGGGGTCTCATTCTTGCTCAGACTGGTCTCGAACTACCTCAAGTGATCCTCCCATCTTGGCCTCCCAGAGTGCTAGGATTATAGGCGTGAGCCACCATGCCTGGCCCGAGCTTTACTTTTGAAGAGAAAACTTTGCTTCCTTTTTAGAGATGGGAAGAAAGTTGCAGGGCAGATAGCTGCTCTAGTTACACCTCTTGTTTATGTATGCCATCCTTTTGGCATTTATTTTAGCAAAGTGTTCTTGTGGGGATTTGTTATAGAATTAAAAGTCCTAGAGAACAGGTACTACCATGTAGAGCACCTTGCAGATATTTTTTAGTTTAAAATATGTGAGCTTTTAAAAAATAGACATTTCCAGGAAGTCTAAAGTCTTCTTGCCCCCAAACTTCACTTTTCAGTCATTTCTTGGAGGCAGCAGAGTCCTTGGGGTATCTGGAGAGTGCTGCCTCCTTGGGACCCGCTTTGTAAGATCTTACTTCCTTCGTCCTGGTGTTAAACATAACGGACCTGATCTTTGCAGTACATTTGTTCTCCCTGCCAAAGAACTGGTGTGTTCAATTACACTGAGGTATGAAAAATAGTTTGTTTGCAAATAGATTATATTGTATTATATGTATTTATCTTTTGAAGTTATTCTTTAATTCCATAAAATGCGAGAACCAATAATAGTCACTAGTGATAGGAATTTAAAGCAGCACAGCCAAGAGACTAGGAAAGATTTTTGGTTGAAAGAACTTGCCCTGGTTTCTAGAGGGACTCGCATAATGATGATGATAAAAATAGAAGACGTTTATTGAGAATTGATAATGAGCAGGCCCAGGGCTAAGTGATGTTCTTGGATTATTGTAGTTAATTCTTATAATGACATAGTGAGTTGGTATTACCATTGTTGCCATTTCTCAGATGAGGAAACTGAGGCAAAGAAACAAATATTTGTAACTTACCTGTCGTTAAGGAACAGGGATGGGATCAAAATCATGTTTCTGTAATGCACAAGGGTGGGCCCACATTTTGTGGAAGCGTACACAATTGGGGGAAGGGGTGGGTCCTTGTTAAGAAAAAAAAATTGGGTACTGGCCAGGCCTGTGCAAGAGAAGGACCCTGAAGCTTCGGCTTCATTAAGCTTCCTGGCTAGCACCTTTGGGAACTGAAACTGCCAGTCGCTGTCAGTGGGATCGCGCCGCCTCCCAGGCCTGCACGGGTGAAGATTCGGGTTAAGATTTACTGCTGACCGATGAGCAGCTCAGAGGAATGGCTGTCTGTTGGGCTGGCTAATTAAGAGTCTCTTCCCCTTCAAGAAATCACAGGCTTTCTAAACAGAAATAGAAGATGATTATGAACTTCACAAGACAATTTTGTTTTGTCCACGGATAGCCTTCATGTCTCCTTTATTTTTTTGGCTGTGGAAAAGCATACATAACATAAAACTTACCATTTTAACCACTGAGTGAACAGTTTGGTGGCATTGAGCACGTTAATGTGGTGCCATCATCGCCACCATCCATCTCCAGAACCTTTTCGTCTTCCCAAACCGAAACTCCGTGCCCATTAAACACTTCCTCCTTCCCCTCCTCCCCAGCCCCTGGCATCCACCACTCTGTTTTGTCTCCGAAATCTGAGTACTCTAGTCCTATCATGTTCTTTTAAATATTGTAACTGGATCTCTCTGTACTTCTTACTGTTTAACACTCAAATTTTGGGGAACCCATCTGTCGGGTCTTCATTTATGGAAGTAAAAGACAGACACAGGGAAGGCATTGGGATCATTTTTAAATGGCCGTCTCCTTGAGGAGGAAGATAAAGAATCAAACTTGCTTTTGTTTGGGTCCCTGAGGTGGCAAGAACCACAGAAGGGGAGAGAACTTGGTATTTTTCATGATGTTGCCTTGGGTTGCTGGTGAAGCAAACATTTCTTGTTCTTCGATCCAGATTTCTGGGGACCTTGACCTTAGAGGGAGACCCCAGTTCTGCCTGGGTTGGGGGAAGGGCATGGTTCTTCAATGCACGAGGTGAGAATGAATACAGCATTGCTTTTGGAATGGAAAGGCCCCCCTTGGGAAATGGTACCCATGTAGGTACCCACTAAGTCATGTGGCTTTTTCTAAACCAGAGGCTGCTACTTCCAGTGATAAATTGGGCTGTCAGCCCATGTACCCCACTTAATCAGTTACAGTTTGTATAACTGACTGAAAGAAGTTGGACGATGTGAACAGCCTTGATTTTTGCTTTTTTCCCCCCACAATGTTTTCAGTGTTCAAGAGTCGGCACAAACCATGAATCTTAAACTCACGCCAGAACTGCCTGCAGCCAGGATTATAATAAATGTGTCCAGGGAGTTAACAAAATTTCAGGCCTTATCTTATGTAAGAACACTAGGCCTTTTTCTTGGTACCTTTTTATAGTTTTTTCTTAGGAAAATGGGGTTATATTTTCATTGTGCTACTGAAGGAGGATGGCAGTGTAGATGATCTAAAACAGCTGAGAGCAGACCCGATTGAGAATTTATACTTGGTACTGGAATGCATCGCAGAAGTTATTGTTGGCGATACTTAAAACCTCCTGTCCCTGTTGTCTTAAGCTAATCTGAAAATTAGAGTTGGTTCTCTGATCACACACCATCGAATGGAAGGAGCGTGTTACAGAGTGGTACTGAGTGGCAGAAAAATGCTAGCTTAAAGACTTGAGGATACCTGCAGGTGAGCACTGCATGACAACTGAGAAATGGCCAGGTACCTAGTCTTCATCAAAAAGCTTTTCACTGTAAAATGAAACAGGTCTAGAATGCCACGCAAAACAACTGTGCAGCTTAATGTAAGTCAGACACCTCTGTAGCCACCACCTCGGTCAAGAAGTGTAACTTCGTCAGCAGTCTTAGATCTCTACTCCATGTACCATGTTCTAAAACACAAACCTTCCATCTCTCCCAAATTAACCACTATCCTGTCTAGCACTTCCTTGCCATTCTTCAATTTTACCACCCATGTGTGTATCCCTGGCCCCTATAATTTGCCTGTTTTAAAACTCAAAATGTCTTCTAAATCTTTTGAAGCTACCAATTTCCCTCCATCCTTTTTTTCCTTTTACAGTTTGTTCAAGATCCTGGGCCCTTTGGTCTGTAGTTTCTCAAAGTGTGAATTTTGCAGATTGTATGCTCACTCCCATGATGATTTTTAGTTCATGAAACATTAACGTGGTTCCAGGAGGCAAAACTCTACAAAAAAGTATACTAAGAAGCATCACTCCCCACTCAAATCCCTTTATTCCATTTCTACCCGCCAATCTCATTAGTTTATCCTTCCCGTGTTTCTTTTTGCATAAATTAGGTGCATATCTAATATCTATATATAGTTCTATCATCTCCTTTATTACATAGTAAAGTTAGCATACAGTATATGTTCTGTGCTTGTCAGTATATTGCGGAGATCACTTTATATCAGTTTATAAAAATCTTTATTTTTTTGCAGTTGTAGAATATTATGTCATAGTTTATTAAACTTGTTTCTACCTACAGGTTAAATATCCCTTACCTAAAATGCTTGGGACCAGATTTCAGATTTTGTTTCTACATTTTGGAGTATTTGCATGAATATGAGAGATCTTGGGGCTGGGACTCATGTCTAAACATGAAATCCATTTGTGTCATAGAACACATAGTCTGAAGGTAATTTTAGGCAGTATTTTAAATTGTGACTAAAATAAAGTTTTGACTGCATTTTGACTGACATGTCACATGAGGTCAGGTGTGGAACTTTTCACTTGTGGCGTCACATCATTCAAAATTTCCAGATTTTGGAGCATTTTGGATTTTGGATTAGGGATGCTCAACCTGTGTATTTGTTTCCAATATTTTGTAATTATATATAATCCTGCAATGAATAGCCTCGTGCATGTATATTTTCATTTTATTTAAAGAGTGAATTCCTAAAAGTGGAACTGCTGGGGTCAAGAGATAAGTGGACATTTGTAGGTTTTTGTCTGTTTAGTTATTGCCGGATTTCTCTCCATAAGGTTGCACCAGTTTGTTTGCCCACCAGCGAGGGATGAATGTGCTTATTTCTCCACGTCCTTAGCATCAGTGTTTTTAAGCTCTTTAATTTCTGCTAATCTGATGAGAGATGGTATCTCACTGCAACTTCAATTTGCTTGTCTCTTCTTATGAAAAACCTTGGACATCTTCTAATACATTCAAGGACCATTTCTATCTTATCAATTGTCCATGAATTTTGTCCATCTTTCTACTGGGCTTTTGGCCTCCCTCCCCCCAATATGAGTGTATATATATGTTCGTGTGTGTGTATAGATATAATATGTGTAATTATTAAGGGATATCAGCCTTTTACTTGTGGTATGTGATACAAACATTTTCTCCCAGTTTTTCATTTGTCCTTTGACTTGCGGTATTTTTTCACTGTGAAAAGGTTTTTTAAGTAGTCAACTTTATTAATCTTTTTAAAAATTGTGTATGGAATTTGCTCATATTTAGGAAGCTGCTTTTTATACCCAGGTGGTAGAGAAATCCCCCATGTTTTCTTCTAGCACTTTTGTAGTTTAAGTTTTTACATTTACATCTCAGATCCGCGTGAAGTTGGTTGTTTAAGGAGTAGGTCCAGATCTAATTTTATCTTTATGCAAATGGCTATCCAGTTATCCTAGTGCAACTTATTAAAGAGTCCATCTTTGCCCCAGTGATTTGAAATACCAGATTTCATATGTGAAACTTCCAGGGTAGTTAGGTCTGCTGCATTTTCTCCTCTGTCGGTCTCCCTGTTGTCTTCATGTGCAGGACCACCCTGTTTTAATTTATACGTTGGGGTTTGTTTTAATACCTGGCAGGACTGTTCTCCCCGTGGCTTTTCTTTAGTCTTTTCTGAAACTATTCTTGCATGTTTGTTTTTCCATATGAAGTTTGGTATCATCATGCCTAGCTTCATAAAAAAACAAAAAGTCTGTTGATGTTTTTATTGGAGTTAGTAATTTTGCTGGAATTTATAAATTAAAGAAAACTGACACCTTTATGAGGTTGAATCATTCTATCGAAGAACAAAGGAGGCCTTTAGTCTACTTTTTTTTTTTTTGCCTTTCAAGAGTGTTTTAAAATATTCTTCATACAGATTTTGCAAATTTCTTATTAAGATTATTCCCAAGTGTTGTCATTGCATTTTATTATACATGGTACCTTACTAAACTCTTCTGTTGGAGATACTTTGTTCATTGTTTCTTGGATTTTCTAGGTATGCCGTCATATCATTTGCCCATGAAGATAGTTTTAGTTTTCTAATTCTTATGCCTCTTATTGATTTATCTTGTGTGAATTGGCTAAATAGAATGTTGATGTTAAATAGTATAATGTTAAAAAATAGTGGAGATAGCATCTGTGTTTTGTTCCTGATGGTAGTTGAAATTTCCCTTGCATTTCACAATTAAGAAAGGTAAATAAGTTAAATGAGATGCTGACTTTAAGACTAAGGTAGATATCCACCAATTCCTATTTTCTTGGTATATGTCTTTTAATCAAGAAATAAGTGTTGAATTTTGAAGCCTTTTTTTTTTTTAGCATTATGGAAATCTTATGGTTCTTCTTGCTAGATCTATTAATATGGTATGTTATATCGTTACATTTCCTACTGTTGAACAAAACATACATCATTCCTGGAGTACATCCTAGTTGGTCATGGCACATTAGATTTTTAATGAGGTTGGATTGTTATTGTCTGATGGAGTTTTATAATGATTTTGTGATAGCACCAGAGAAGAGTATTACAACCACTATCAGAGATACTGTTTATGTAACATTGGATTTATCTTGTCTGTCTTTGATAGTTTTGTAGGATACTCAGTAAAACCATATGAACCTGGTGCTTTTGTGAGAGGTAACTTTCTCTGTTTTTTACATGAAATTGGTTTATTTAAGCTTTCTATCGCTAATGTGGTCAATATTAAACTGTACTTTCCCAGGAAATTATACATTTCATAGAGGTGTGTGAATTGACACTAGAAGAAGCAGACTACCCCTAGAGCTGAGATGGAGGGAGACCCACCCCCCCTTCTCTGTACCCAGGGGTGACCCTCAGACCTTGCTGGAAAGGGCGTGGCTGTGGTTTAATGGGTGGTG